>JAVTVY010042509.1:0-17804 GCA_036873755.1 Hanleya hanleyi
AGACATGTATCCACATGGGATTTCTCGACTCTCTATACCACAATCCCTCATCAGGACCTTATTGACCGTATAAGTTCATTAATAGTGTCTGTGCTCAAGAAAACTGATCGTAGATACATTAATGTCGGAAGTCATAAAGCATTCTTTAGCTCTACTACATACAAGAGATATCATTCATGGGATGTTTCTTTGTTTATAGAGTTGCTTGAATTTCTCATTAAAAATATCTATGTGAAATTTGGCAACACAATATATCAGCAGCATATAGGTATCCCAATGGGTACTAATTGTTCACCCCTATTGGCGGACCAGTATCTGTTCTCTTATGAATATGACTATATGCATGCGCTTTCAAAAACCGATCCATTCAAAGCCCATTCCTTCTCATTCACCAAACTCTATATAGAAGCTGTGGATAATCGCTATATAAATGACGCAGTGAAGGATATATACCCACCTTCACTGGATTTGAAAGAAACTACAGATAGCCGTACAGGCACATCGTATTTAGATCTATATATCTATAAAAATGAAGCGGGCATTCTCTCTCGTCGTCGACTTTATGACAAAAGAGATGATTACAATTTCGACATCGTAAACTATCCCTTTCTGGACAGTAATATTCCAGTGGGACCTGCATATGGCGTATACATATCTCGCTCAGTAGCATTTGCTAGATCCTGTGTTAAATGTGACGATTTTAATCAGCGTCACAAAACATTGTTGCAGAAACTTATAAAACAGGGCTATTCCACCAAGCGCCTCCACTCAAAGTTTCTCAAATTTGGCCATACATATCGCATGCTGATAGCAAAATACGAACGTAGCGTGCAAGATCTATGGCGCTACGTTTCGTAACTTGTGTCTAATTCCGCTTAACCCGGGGCTAGGGGCCGTATGAACCCATGTACTTCAAGATCCTCATATTTGAAGTCATGTGACTCTGTCAGTATGTCGGCACCTCTTCCCACTTCCTTTATATGTGTTGTAATTGTAATCATATGAACAGTCACAATCAAGGCGTCACCGAGATACATTATTCTTTAGATGACGACTTTACAACGAATATTATGGACTAAGAATACTGATCAGCGATACGGATTTGATATTTTTGGAACATCATGAGGTCTTGCCGGCATCATTGAAAACTGTTGACCGCTTCTCTCTTGCAGGAAACTAGCCTATGTTTATGATTATCTTTTTGAATTTGGTGCTAATACTGTTATATGGAATATGGAATAGGTCATTGGATTATGGACGCGGATATTCGCTAATGGACGACGGCTGAATCATGGATGACGGACTAGACGCTTGTAATTATTACCCTTGCAAGGTGAGCGACTGACAGCTAATTGCAGTGGAACTTATCGCATAGAAAAGAAACTTTCTGCAGTCAATTATGTAGTTAGCACTTCAGATCGAAGGAAAACCCAAAGTGTAAGGTCTATCGGCATGGGTAGTTCAATGTAGTTATTCATGAAGACAGTGAATCAAATATTACTAAAGAACCTGATAGCAGACTTGAACAGTTTCATATGGAATCATTGGCAGCAAACTGTCAAACTCTCAGAGGTACTAGAGAACCATGACGGTAAATTGAGTCATTTGTCTGAACAGCAGAGAATGGATATTTAGGATTTGCTCCATGTTCTGACAAACCGGGTTGTACTCCTCTTGCTGTTCATGACGTCGTTGTAGAGGAGGCTCGGCATACTGAACAAGAAAGCTTATTCCCAAGAAATCAGTTCAGACACGAGAAGAGGTTAACTACATGCTTGAGCAGGTTATTATAGAGCCGAACCGGAGTAGCTGAAGCTAACATATTGTACTAAACCGGATGGTTCATAATGGTTCTGAATAAATTACCGTAAGATAAACACTGTGATGCACACCGATTCCTATCGGATCCCCAGAATAAGACTTTATTGATAGAGTCGGTCAGGCTGCCTATGTGACCAAGACAGACTTGATAAAAGGCTACTGGCAGGTACCTTTGTCCGAGAGGGCTAAAGAAATATCTGCGTTTGTAACACCAGGTGCTTTATACCAGTGCAACGGCATGCCTTTTGGTATGAAAAAATGCACAGGCCAGCTTTCAACGCTTAATTAATCAGGTCATAACAGGATTGGAGCCTTGTGTTGCATACATTGATGATGTATTGGAGTAAAGTGACACCTGGGATGACCATATGGAACATCTTAGGCAGATATTTGACAGACCTGCAGAGGCAAATCTTGTGATAAATCTGCGGAAAAGTGAAGTCAAGGTCAAGTACTACCACGTTAAGCTTTTCTTTAAGGGGGAGGTGTTATGATGCTGTACTTTGGCTCTCCTTTGTATTCTCGATTGTAAGTCATTTTTTTGACCACTGTTTTGCTGCAGATTTGGCTAACCTCGTCTGCCTAATTTTTGAGAGGAAAGACATAAATTTGGGAGTGCATAACACATACAACAAATTTTGAGGTGCAACGAACAATACAGCACTGCTGTCTTTGGGAATTCTGTGACACTGGAACTCCAGATCTCAAAATTAACAGGGCGTGTCTTCCCTCTTGATGTCAAGGTATATCGAAATGCACAATCTAGAACTGGGCAGAAATAAATAATCAAAATGAATATTTGTGGAATGACTTGGTTGTATACATGACATTTTGTAATTTCCACAGCCCTGAATCGGAGTTTTATTGATTAAAAAATCTGTAAGAGCGATTTCAATCAAACTTCTTACTCACGTTCCCAGGCCCGGTCTCAACTTAAAAAGGCAAAAAAAATGAAGATCAACCTGCACGTTTTTTGTCAGATTTTCTTCCCGTAAATGAGTACGGATTTTTAGGCACACCCAAGGGGCATAACTGAGGCAGGACAAAATTTGTTCCATGATCCCGATCACCGTGTAGACGAAGCCAGCCATCGATCTGTACGTGCTCGTTTGAAGTGTTGATAATGCTGAATAGGATGGTATTATAGATATAAGCTATTAAGACAAGAAGAATTATGATGTAGCAGAACACGGGCAGTTCGTCGTATTATTAAATAAGACCGGTGCCATTACTACGAAACTGTGGAGAGCCACCTGGGGCGAGTGGCGAACAGGTCTATCTGCTTAGTTTCCCAGATCACAGAGATCTGGCGCAGAATGTCCAGGTGAAGTTGCCACTCCGTCGGTAAAATCTGATGTTTTCTGGACAATGCGTCTGCTAAAACATTCAGATGTAATGGTATGTGTCGGGTACGAAGAACTAATTCGTGTGTCCAGCACAAGTGGAGGAAAGACTCGGCTTGACTCAATAGATTGGTCGACCGAGTTCCCCCCATCTTGTTGATGTATGCCACGACAGTCGTGTTGTCTGTGGCTACCAGTACCGACTGACCTCTGAGATCGTTTACCAATGTGAGAACAGCACGATTGACGGCAATAAACTCTAGTACATTGATGTGTAACGATCTCTGCTCTAGTCCAAAAGCCTGATATCGACTTGGACCCGAGGTGGACTCCCCAACCTTGCATCGATGCATCCGTGAACAACTGACGAGTTGCTATAAACGGAAGCAGTGTTACTCCAGGCATCACATTGAGAGGGTCTAGCCACCATAATAGGTGACGTCTGACTTCCTCTGTGACAGGAATCATGGGTTTCCTGAGCCTGTCTTTCCAATGGTGATTCAGGTATAGCATCAATGGGCGTAACTGTAATCGGCCTCGAGGTGTGACATCCTGAGTGGAAGTCAGCAGACCGATTACTGATGCAAATTGGAGGGCTGTTCGGCAAGAATGTCTCATAAACAATGGTATCTGTTGACATATCTTGCGCCAGCGAACTTCCGGTGGCCGAGCAAGAGCCAAATTTGTGTTGTAAGCCACGCCTAGGAAGCATCGCTGTTGAGACGGCATTAACTCCGATTTGTCCATGTGTGAGAGGTAACCCAGTGACTGGAGTAGGAGCAATACAAACTTTGTATCGCAACGGAGCTGTTCCCTGCACAAATTCCTGATAAGGGAGTCGTCGAGGTAAAAATGATATTTTATGCCTCGATTGTGCAGGTATGCCGTCACTGGCTGAAACACCCTGGTAAAAACCCAAGGGGAACTGGTCAACCCGAAAGGAGGACATGGAAATGGTAATGGCGAGCGCCGACCACAGGAAGTCCTTGTTCAGCCTGTGCAGATTGATGATCATGCGCATTTCCGGTGTATCCTTTTTCGGCACAAGGAACACCGGAGAATAGAACCCGGGGGACCGGTCGTTGACCGGAAGTTCTATTATTGCTTGCTTCTGGATGAGTTTTTCCACAGAAGTCTGTGTTTCCAGAAGATGTTCCGTTCGTATAGGTATACGAGACGGATGTGGCGTGGCAGTCAAGGGAGGAACCACTAGGAACTCTAGTGGACCGCCATACCGAAGGGTATTGACTACCCATGGGTCCATCCCCAGTTTTATCCAATTCCGTCAAAACCCCTGTAGTCGTCCCCGTACTGGGAGACTGGGTTCTGGCGGGACTGGAAGTTGTGGCAATTCGAGGTTCCGCTATGTCAACAGGTTGACATGGCCCGAATCGTCACCGGCTAGACTGCTGCTTCTTGCCAGAGCCCTTTCCTTTATCTTTACTGAAAGTGCTCTGACCTTGCTGTTGAGAGTTCTGACCAGTGGCCTTTTGCTTCCCCTTAGGACAGGAAGTGGAAGCAGCCGATTTGGTCAGTTTGGTAGGGGGACCGGAAGTGTCGTTAGACGTTCTCTTAGTCCCCGCACCACCCGCTCTAGGAACAATAGGAGGCTTAGCCTTGTCTACTTGCTCTCTAAGAGACGGGATAATCCTATTGAACAACAGCGCAGATGCAGGCGATTGTTCCTTTATAGTATGTAGTACTACATCCAGAGCAATTGACGACATATAGGCCCGACGTCTCATGTGAACTAACATCGCCGCACTGAATGCAGACAGTGCTAATGCGTCCGCATTAGCTTTAGCTGCTACATTCTGTAGGTCTGCCAGTAATTGCAGATCAGATCTACTACTGGATGCTAATTGGGAATGCGACAGCCTGCCAAGCACAGTGGATATAGTGGTTAAAAACCAATCCACGCCTAGGAAGCATCGCTGTTGAGACGGCATTAACTCCGATTTGTCCATGTGTGAGAGGTAACCCAGTGACTGGAGTAGGAGCAATACAAACTTGTATCGCAACGGAGCTGTTCCCTGCACAAATTCCTGATAAGGGAGTCGTCGAGGTAAAAATGATATTTTATGCCTCGATTGTGCAGGTATGCCGTCACTGGCTGAAACACCCTGGTAAAAACCCAAGGGGAACTGGCCAACCCGAAAGGAGGACATGGAAATGGTAATGGCGAGCGCCGATCATAAATCTCAGGTATTTCCGGTAATTCGGACGGATCGGGATATGCAGATAAGCATCTCTTAGATCCAGTGATGTTAACCATTCCCCTTGGACCAGGGCGGCCTTGATAGACCGGAAGGATTCCATGCAAAAGCGAGGAGTTTTCGACAGGAAGTCCTTGTTCAGCCTGTGTAGATTGATGATCATGCGCATTTCCGGTGTATCCTTTTTCGGCACAAGGAACACCGGAGAATAGAACCCGGGGGACCGGTCGTTGACCGGAAGTTCTATTATTGCTTGCTTCTGGATGAGTTTTTCCACAGAAGTCTGTGTTTCCAGAAGATGTTCCGTTCGTATAGGTATACGAGACGGACGTGGCGTGGCAGTCAAGGGAGGAACCACTAGGAACTCTAGTGGACCGCCATACCGAAGGGTATTGACTACCCATGGGTCCATCCCCAGTTTTATCCAATTCCGTCAAAACCCCTGTAGTCGTCCCCGTACTGGGAGACTGGGTTCTGGCGGGACTGGAAGTTGTGGCAATTCGAGGTTCCGCTATGTCAACAGGTTGACATGGCCCGAATCGTCACCGGCTAGACTGCTGCTTCTTGCCAGAGCCCTTTCCTTTATCTTTACTGAAAGTGCTCTGACCTTGCTGTTGAGAGTTCTGACCAGTGGCCTTTTGCTTCCCATTAGGACAGGAAGTGGAAGCAGCCGATTTGGTCAGTTTGGTAGGGGGACCGGAAGTGTCGTTAGACGTTCTCTTAGTCCCCGCACCACCCGCTCTAGGAACAATAGGAGGCTTAGCCTTGTCTACTTGCTCTCTAAGAGACGGGATAATCCTATTGAACAACAGCGCAGATGCAGGCGATTGTTCCTTTATAGTATGTAGTACTACATCCAGAGCAATTGACGACATATAGGCCCGACGTCTCATGTGAACTAACATCGCCGCACTGAATGCAGACAGCGCTAATGCGTCCGCATTAGCTTTAGCTGCTACATTCTGTAGGTCTGCCAGTAATTGCAGATCAGATCTACTACTGGATGCTAATTGGAAATGCGACAGCCTGTCAAGCACAGTGGATTTTGTGGTTAAAAACCAATCTATGTGTGAGGCAATAGCTACCCCCTATCGCGCAGCTTCTTCTAGAGTCGAAGCCTGCTTGCCCGAAAGCGGGACCGAGACCTTGACCGGAACCTTATTACCATAACAGATGTCGGCAAATTCCGGTTTCGGTTCAGCGGCCTTAAAGTCAAATGAAGAGTCATGAATACCGTATGATCTTGAGGAAGGTTTCTCTACTGGAAACGGTGCCGAAACAGAGTCTTGCCTAAGGAGTGCACGTTTACTAGTACTTGCGAGACGTTCCTGCTGTGTCTTGGGCTGAACCAAGACCGTCTCTAGGACTGAGCATAATCCATGAATTGCATTTGACACAGGTAATGACGACGTCTGCCTGGTGAAATTAGACGGAGCCTCTGCCATAGTCTGCAGGCGAGAGGACGTCGGAGGCTGGGGCCGTGTCATGTTCAGGTACAACTCGTATAGAGTATCCAGTACTTCCGAATATGAGCGTCGTTCAGGATCCAGATCACTATCAGAATCCTCATTCGAACGACGACTCACGGGCCCTTGACGTCTCATCGGTGGATCAACTATTAAATCAATCGGATGATGTACTAACCGGAAACTGTGAAGGAACCGATTGCGGAACCTCATTAGTACCGGCAGTAGCCAACAGCAGTTGCCAGAATTGGGCCATCTCAGCTGCCTGCTGGTCTATTCGGCGAATGATCGCAGCTGACAGTGAGTGGTCAATCACCGGAACTTCCGTATTGACCCTTGGGTTGATTGAGGCTTGCCTATAGGCCGATGCAGAATGACTAGGCCATTCCATCTCCGGTCGGACCGGAAGCCTCAAACTATCGGAAGTCGCCACAGTAGGCCTCAAAACGGGACCAGAAGGACAATGTGCCCTAACCGGAAGCCCTGAGGAAACCAAACCGGAACCCAGCGGGGACCGGAAATGGCTGACGGGAACCTGATAATGAGTCTTATTAGTTATAATCGCCGCTGAGAACGGTCGATTTCCCCGACTCAATACCGGTACCAGTCACCTGCTGTGACTGGGCCACTGCCGTATTCCCAGAACCTCCAAGTGGATTTATCTGCGGAACCGGAAGTGACCCTGCGGGATAATATCTTCGACCCTGCGCGTCTGACAACCCTTGAGTTATCGTCTGCACAGGGCTTGATCTCACCCAGTCTTGCACAATAGATCCCATATATCTATATGAGGTACTATGTAAGACCGTGGTGTTAACACCTGGCGAAACCACATTGGCCTTGTACCTGTAAGAAGTTACCCCCGCTGTGCTATAGTCAAAGATTGATTCCGAGCGAGAATCAGCCCTTGTAGCACTACTCACCAGGCCTCGGACTGCATCTGGGCCACCAGGGAGCAGTAAATTTGACGAGCTATCAAAATAAACCGCCTGGGGTGATACTGGATTTTTCCTAATGGAAGTCTCCGCAATTGTATCAGCCCCAACATACCGTCTAGGCAAACCCACAATGTCACCACTCTCTACTGTTGTAGTAGTGGTCCTCATTCCCATCTGCGTTTCGTCCGTCTCCATGGGGGACTCGCTAGCAGGAACATCCAGTTCAACAGTGACATCCGTAGAAATACCCGTCTCATCTCGGATAGAGCCCAGTACCTTGATAGGCTTCTTCTTCCTATTTTCTGTAAATAAATCAGAATGTAAGGTATCCGTGCTAGGCACAAGGTTTTTATTAATTAAAGACCGTAAAGGGCACGACCAGGGACTGCCAACCGGCGCAGACTTCTTTGTCATCTCGATTTCTGAAAAACGAGAAGACAGACTTACAGATGTCTCCACTCCCAAACCCGGGGGATGGGAATCCACACCCGACCCAGTCATAACTTCAAAACAATCATCGGGCCATTGTTGACACTCTTGGCATCTATGGTTACTATTGCAAACAATATGGCCGCGACACGCCAGGCAAATTGAATGCAGGTCGGCCGTTGACTTTGGTTTTCCAGACACCACGGAACACTGAGGCCATAATTATCGTAAATAACAGCAAATAATACTTCCCAACAGATATAGTAATGGTTGTAGTCTTGCTGACGATCCAGATCCGTCTTCGTGGAAGTAAATCCTTCAATTTTTTCTCGAGAGCTTTGTTTACAAACGTCTTTACAATGGCGGGCCAAAGTAAACACGGGACCTCATAGGGGGGGGGGGGGGTTAGTACGCCCGTATATCTGGAATTACATTGGTCCAAATTTCAAGGTTGGTAGCTAGCAATCCAGAGCAAGGTCTACAATTTTGTGCTTCTGAGAATGTAGCATATATCACATCTGATTGATAAACTAAAACAAGCGTTTTGAGAAACCCAACATCTCGCCTTGCGGGGTCATCCGCCGAAGCTGCAGCAGTATTGAAAGCATAAATATAGAGCAAACAATAACGTCTGGAATAGATGATGTGGTACAGACAATAATGTCTGGAATACATTATCTGGTACAGACAATAACATCAGTCTCATGTGGGATTACTCCCAGATAAAGATGGATAGGTCAGTGCCATTGGATTACTGTTGCATAGGGCAGTCCAGTGTGAGATTACTGCTGGATAGGTCAGTCTCATGCGAGATTACTGCTGGATAGGCCAGTCCTGTGTAGGATTACTGCTGGATGGGCCAGTCCCGTGTGTTATTACTGCTGGATAGACCAGTCTCATGTGGGATTACTGCTGGATAGTCCAGTCCCAAGTGGGATTACTGCTGGACAGGTCAGTCCCGTATGGGATTAATGCTGGATAGGCGAGTCTCATATGGGATTACTGCTGGATAGGTCAGTCCCGTATGGAATTACTGCTGCATAGGCAGTCCAGTGTGGGATTACTGCTGCATACGGCAATCCAATTTGGGATTACTGTTGGGGAGGCCAGTCCCGTGTGGGATTACTGCTGGATAGGCTAACTCTGTGCGAGATTACAGCGGGATAGGTCAGTCCCATGTAGGATTATGGCTGGATAGGTCATTGCCATGTGGAATTACTGCTGCATATTGCAGCCCAGTGCGATCACTTCACGATAGGTCAGTCCCGTGTGAGATTACTGCTGCAGTCCCGTGTGGGATTACTGATTCCATGTGGGATTACTGCTGCATAGGCCAGTCCGGTCTGGGATTACTGCTGGATAGTTGAGTCCCATATGGGATTAGTGCTGGATAGGTCAGTTCCGTGAAGCATTACTGCTGGATAGGCCAGTGCCATTTGGGATTACTGCTGGATAGGTCAGTCCCGTGTGGGATTACTGCTAGATAGGTCTGACCAAGGAAAACATGAAACATGTCCGCCAAGTTTTATAATTATCCCACGAAAGGTTCAGCAAACTTTCCATGTACACATCTACATGTAAATTTTTGCACAACAAAAACCTTATCAATGGAAACGTATGAAGTACAAAAATTCAAATTTAATGTCATATTTCTTAAATGGCACATGCACATCCTCGAATCACAATGAACTCGGGTGGCAAGTGTCAAACTCACCCAATGAAAGCTGACAGCTTCAGAAAACTTTCCATGCACAGGTGTACATGTATGTACATTATCATTGGCAGATTACTAAGAGAAAACCCTCAAAATTTGAACAAAAACCAATATTTCATCTCCTAAATAGCACAGGGACATCCTGTAATCATATGAAATATGTGTATCAAGTTTCATAATCATCCAATAATAGCTGACAACTGCAGCAAACTTTCGAAGTACAGATGTACATGTATACATGTAGAGGCCTACATGTACAGCCTCTACATGTACAATTCGGATAAACAGGAAACTATCATTTGCCATAATTTGAACCAAAATTAATATTTCATCTCAAAAATAGCAGAGGTACATCCTCTAATCATAAGAAACATGTGTACCAAGTTTCATAATCATCCAATCATCCAATGACAGCTGACAACTGCAGCAAACTTTCTATGTACATGTATACATGTAGAGGCCTACATGTACAATTATGCTAAACAGAAAACTATCATTTGCCATAATTTGGACAAAATCAATATTTCATCCCAAAAATAGCACAGGTACATCCTCTTATCATAAGAAACATGTGTACCAAGTTTCATAATCTTTCAATGACCGCTGACACTGCAGCAAACTTTCTAAGTACAGATGTACATGTGCACTTCAGCTAAACGCAAAACTCTTATCATAGGGATTTCAACATTGGAGCACCCCAGGGGTAGTACCCCCAGGTGGAAAACCCACCCCCCTTATTTTTAAAAATATTTTTTCTAAATTTTCTAGATTTTTTTTGAATTTCCTAAACCAAAACCTTATCATTTCCAGGCCGGGGACACCGACAACATCCTCTCCCCCCCCCCCACCTCTCGCAATATCCCCCCTTTACTTCGTAAGGCGAGATAATGAGCTTAACTCTTGGTAATTGATAACTGGTTGACCTTGGAGCAAAAGCTGAGAGCTCACATATCCCACACTGAAATAGTCAAACACAAGAAAATAGTAGTTTTCCTGCAAATGGACTTCTTTCAGACGAGAGAATTCATGAAGGAAGAAGAAAGTGATGAAGCAAACATTTGTTTTTGAGTTAATAAACAGGTATGAAGTTCATAAAGGACCCCTCTCCCCATTAAATTAGTAAATGTATGGTTTTTATCTCACAACAGTTTAACTAAATGTAGCGGTTTCAAACACGGGAGACAACTCCATAGGACAAATGTCCTATACATGTAGGGGAGAAAACTCTAAATATTCCAACCTAACACATATAGTCACCTAAACTAAATTCAGTTTTGGGGAACTGTGACCTTGACCTTTGACAAATTGAT
Organism: Hanleya hanleyi; assembly: GCA_036873755.1. Lineage (NCBI taxonomy): Eukaryota > Metazoa > Mollusca > Polyplacophora > Lepidopleurida > Hanleyidae > Hanleya > Hanleya hanleyi. The sequence continues at coordinate 11,238 of JAVTVY010042509.1, forward strand.
GTATGGCTCCTCTTTGCCATGCGAGTAAGGTATACTCAAAGTTTGGTACATGTACCAATCCATACATTCCAACTAGAGATATTGCGTGGACAATAAATGTTAATGGATGAATGGACAGAACGCAACATCGCATTACAAGACCTTATCTTCGACAGGCATATGAAAATGTGACTTTTAATGATTTCCTGATTTTGGGGTCACAATGACCTTGACCTGAATGTTGGTATATGACAAACCATCTCCCCGTAATTTCTCAATGGATACAAAAAATCATGATTTTTAACAATTTTACGATATTGGGGTCACAGTGACCTTGACCTTTGACCTACATTTTGGTATGTGACACATCATGTCCCCCTAATGTATCCACCGACACAAAAAAATGTCATTTTTAATAATTTCCTGATTTTGGGGTCACTGACCTTTGACCTAATTTTTGGTATGCGACACTTCATTTCCCGCTACTGAATCCACTCACAAAAAATTAGTAATCTTTAATGATTTCCTGATTTTTAGGTCACGCTGACCTTTGACCTTGACTCTGGGGTCACAGTGATCTGGACTATTGACCTGGATCTAAATTTTGGTACATGGCAAAACTGCTACCCGTAATTTCTCAATGGACTTAAAAAATCATGATTTTTAACAATTTCACGATTTTGGGGTCACAGTGACATTGACCGTTGACCTACATTTTCATATGTGACACATCGTGTCCCCCTAATATGTCTACTCACACAAAGATATGTTGTTTTTAATAATTTCCTGATTTTGGGGTCACAGTGACCTTTGACCTTGAATTTGACCTACATTTTGGTATGTGACAATTCATTTTCCTCTATTGAATCCACTCACAAAAACTTAGAAATTTTTAATGATTTCCTGATTTTTCTGTCACATTGACCTTTGACCTCTGACCTCCATTTAGTATGCAACACATTGTTCCCCCTAGGGCCTCCACTCACCAAAAATTAGAGCTGTAGATAGAAAACTGTCAACGATCAATGATTTCCTGATCTTCACCTAGCGTATTCACTCACAAAAACTTGCAACTGTGGATAGAAAACGTTCAGATATAGACCGGACACGGGCACTTCAGTGATTTCCTGCTTTTTAAGCCAGTGACCTTTGACCTTGACCTTCATTTTGGTACGCGACACATCGTCTCCCCATAGGGTATCCACTCACCAAAAATTATAACTGTGGATAGAGAACTGTCCCAGATATAGACCGGACATGATGGACGGACAGACGAACGGAAACCGCCATCACATAATACGTTCACCTTTTGGCGGGCGTATATAAAGTGGAGAACCAGTTGCATCATGGGATTGACGCATGCACATTGGGCCGGATATGAACTGTGCTATTTTTAGATTTTACTTGTTAGCTCTCGTTTGCACACGAACGCAATATGTCAGTAAGGTCAGTTTTCAGCGCAAAAATGTGGCTATGTGTATGTGGAAAGAATTGTTGAGACAAGTTGGCTTGGGAATGTAAGTCTGTAATTGTATATGGATTTGTGAATGGTGAGGTTTATCAATTTGAAGGAAACCAATTGACGTGTGGATCATGAAATTCCACGCGGTCGAGACAATTCAGCATCGAAACAACCATAAGTGATAGCCGTCTAACTGATGTGAAGCACCTTCTCAAGTTTGAAGTCCATCGGACGAATAGTTCTCACGATACCGCATTCACAAGATACGGGAAAGACGGAATGGTCAATGGCAGCCATCTCAGATTACGTACCTCAGTGAAAATCAATACCAATGGCCATCTATCTGATGTGAAGCACCTTCTCGGGGTTTGAAGTTGATTGGTCGAGTTGTTTTCAAGATATCGTGTTCACAAATGCAGGACAGACGGAATCCAAAATGGTCAATGGCAACCATCTTAGATTACATACTACCTCAATGAAAACTAGAACTCGTGGACTTCGAAAACCCCATCCTATTTTGTAATTGGTATGTAACAGATCTGGGCTTTGTTCTCATACTTATATGCTGAAATAATACCCTGTCTGTCATCATTGGACATGCTCTCGGAGTGGCAGACTAAATTAATGGTCTGGTTTGTATATCGGTCACCCTTGAAGTGTCGGCAACAATGCGGATTGCTTGATTTATAGGTACTGTATCAATAGTTGATACCCATCTACCCAGAGTTTGTTTGAGTCACTCTCCTGGTCGTTCGATCTTGGTCGAAGTGGTCTTGGGTTTGTCATCGCAAAAGTAACAGCTCTAATAGGCTGTTCCATTAGGTGATCATAACCCACGAATTTGGAGAGGAATGGACACGGCGCTTAGAATAATAGATTTGCATAGAATGAAAAAAAATATTTTCTGTTTCTCAATGTCTTTTCGGACGGGAGAAAATCATGGAGGGGCATTGTTCGCAGAAACACATGGTCAGGAAATTGAAAATATTCTCAGAAACCAACATGTTTTGATTATTCCACTTTGGTTTGGGGTCGATAAGTATGTACTCATCTCGCATTTATTCTTTCGACTCCCACACCACAGAAAGCTAAGGAATATTGGGGGAAAATGCAATTTAAACTGAACTGATTACCGTAGCTGTTCGTATTTTGACGACATTTTTTAAGCTGGTCATTTTCTGAGGTATAATTTGTTTATGGGTGAATTTGAAATATTCATGGCTCCAGTAATTTGCTTGCAAAAATGTTGCGAATGGATCAAGGACGGAATGAAGCTTCAAGGAACATAGGGGGGGGGGGAGCGATTGTCAAGACAGTACAGAAAAATTGATAATCAAGCTACATTTCCTGCGCAACCGCATGGCATTTAACCAGCATTTCTCTGAATATTTTCGATAAATTTCTTGATCACCAAGTGATAACTGTAACAAAAATCAAAATATGTCTGTTTCCGGAAACAGGCTAGGAAAAATTTGAGTAGGTACCGTAGGGCCAAAAATTTGTTTTGTTTGGGAAATAAATTTCATTGTGATATCCAGTGCCCCTGTCACATGTGCAATGTTGCTCAAGTTTAGTCATGATTACCCCTGTATTCGGCACAGTAAAATTTCTTTAGGCAGGGAAACGTGCCCAAATTAGCGAAAATATTCAAATTCCACGAATTCTGGCAAAATAGGTAGGCTTTTGAATCAAATATCAGACTTACTGATTGAGGAATCAACATAACTGAACATTGATTATCAATGGAAAAAGATATTTAAAAAATAACTTTTTTTATTTATTTATTTTTTTATTTAGCACAACGTTTAATCCCTCTGATTTCAGCTGTTTGAGACAAGAAACGAGAAGAGACCTTTGAACACGCGATTTGTCGAAGAACGAAAAATTTGACTTCACAATTTGATAAATAAGTTTGCTTGAATCTTCGGGGTTTATTTCAACGCATTATTCCAATGTATTCATAATAAAACAAAATCGGCAAACTGAGATTTTCTAGCAGAGAAATGATATAGATTTTGACTGTCAGTTGCCGACTTCGTTCAAGGAAAAATATCAGTTCACTAGCCCGTGTCCGCCGACGCACTTCGGCTTGTGCCATTTCAAGCCAACAACTCCGTATCTTTCTTCCGAAGTTGACGAAGAATATATCTGAAAGTGTGCTTTATTCTCCTGTTTCGAGCCCGTTTATTCTTCATCGCCATGCGACCTGCCATGCTGCCATCGCCATGCTGGAAGAACATCACACTTTACGGTTGTCGCAAAACCAGGCACTCTCCTGCTCAAGAGATCCGAGTATAGCTAACACTTTGATTACCATCGTCACCTTTATGCAGAGACTGATCGCTTCACAAATACCCGGGGTATATCTATACAACAGGAACATCCGGGTAAGTTCGTCAATCTCTTAACCAACCACCTCGCTGGGGGTCTAATAACACCCCAGCCACCAGTCAGATTTTTGGACCGGATTCGGGGCCTTCGCGCGTACCAGAAGAACAACATCCACCTTCCGTGTAAAAATTACCCTACCAATTTCGAGCATTTCTTCGCAAAAAAAACGTGTTAATTCTCATCTGCCATCGCCCAAAAACTATACAGACTCACAACATTACAATTGTGACCAACTAGGCAAGTTTCAGTGCCTAAGTCTTCCTAGTTTTTCTGCTCTTGATGTACAAAGTTTTCTACAGCTCAATGGCCACCCCCATGGCCAAGGACGATTCCAATAACCCCCTCCTCCGGTTAATAAATACCAATGGCCGTCCCACTGATGTGAAGCACCTTCTCGGGATCGAGTTGTTCTCAAGACATCGTATTCACAAGATGCGGGACAGACGGAATCCAAGATGGTCAATGGCAACCATCTTGGATTACATACTACCTCAATGAAAATCAATACCAATGGCCGTCCAATTGATGTGAAGCACCTTCTTGAGTTTGAAGTCGATGGGTAAAATTGTCCTCAAGATATCGCGTTCACAAGATTTGGGATGGACGGAATTCAATATGGTCAATGGCAGCCATCTTGGATTATGTACCTCAGTGAAAATCGATACCAATGGCCGTCTAACTGATGTGAAGCACCTTCTCAAGTTTGAAGTCGATTGGTCGAATTGTTCTCGATATCGCGTCCACAAGATGTGGGATGGACGGACGGACGGAAGGACAGACGGCTAGCATTTCCAAGTTCTCGCACCACTTCGTGGTGGAGGACAAAAATGGCCAATGGGCTCCAATACCCCTCGGCTATCAGTTATTGTCTACATTCAGCAATCATGCAATTTATAAGATCATGTATTTTTAGAACTTGGGTGTGCACAACTACTAAAAATTTCAGGAGTTTTCCAGGACTTATTACCAGATTCCAGGACTTATCCCTGTATAGAATCATGGGCGTCGCTAGGATTTTTCAAAGGGGGGTCGATTATCATAGTACTTTAGGCGAGGGTCCAGGGGCCGCCCAGGCCCCGGAAGCTCCGGGGTCCTAGATCGCCGGAGATGCGTTCTAAGCGTTTTCCCGGAATTGAATCTGAACATAATGTATGCAGATTTAGGGTTATATTATACAGCTCTGGGACCTTAGATGGCCTGAGATGCATTCTGAGCGATTTCCAACAATTAAACTAACACGTCATTTGTCAAATATCAGTATTATACTTTATTCTCTTGTCATCTTGAAAACACAATAATTATGCTTTGGGCCGATACCTCGTAGGCTAACCCAGTGGCGTCGGAATGTAACTGAAAGTGGGAGACCACTATCACAGCCCAACAGGCGGGGGTCCAGGGGCCGCCTAGGCCCCGGAAGCTCCGGGGTCCTAGATTGCCTGAGATGCGTTCTGAACGTTTTTCCGGAAATAAAACTGATCATACCGCATGCACATTTACGATTCTATTTCCACAAGTTTTTTTTCGCAATTATAAGCATGCATCGATATTGAAAACATCGCACCTCATTCCTTCATTCATTTGACGTTCTAGTTATATTTAAAACATACAAAACGATGACTTATAGTTCTTGGAAGGGAAACCAATATGCTTACAGATACGATTCATTCACACAAAGATAAAACACGGAAATCCTCACAGCCCAACAGGCGAGGGTCCACGAGCCGTTTAGGCCCCGGAAGCTCCGAAGTTCCAGATCTCCAGAGACGAGTTTGCCCAGAAATAAATTCGAACGTAATGTATGCAGATTTATGGTTCTATTTTCATGTATGCTTCGCATTTATAAGCACTCATCGATATTGTAAAAATCAGACTTGACTTTTTAGTTATATTTATCACATAAAAAAACGATGACCTTTACATCATGGAACATTAGAACCAATATGATAGCGATTCATTTACACAAAGCTAAACTGAGCAATCCTCACAGCCTGACAGGCGAGGGTCCAGCTCCGGTTGTCGGAGATGCGTTTTACCCGTTTTCCCGGAAACAAATCTGAACATGCACAATGTATATGGATTTATGGTTCTATTTTCTCATTTGTTTCGCATAAACCCGCATCGATATTGAAGAATATGCCGGACTCCATTTGACTTCCTGGTTTGACACAAACAAAACGGGCCTATAACACACCACTACACGTCCTGGCACTCTATCTGTAATTATTATGTGGGGACATGGTCAGTTAGGGATGCTGAAAAGTGAGTGGCCAAAAGATATTCGGGCCCCCCTAAATCAAAAGTGTGTTGGGAGTGGGGGGGGTGAGTGGGGGGGGTGCTGGCCCCTCCGCTTCCGAAGCCACTGTAACCATGTTAAAATGATTAACTAAACATCATCATATCACTTTCCGATCCATATGTCATTTCATGACTGTGAACATTAAACTTTTGCTGAAAATATCACAATAATATTGTGTAGAATATCAAACTGTGTATCATGGACTATATCTCGTGGCCATGGTGAAATACTGACTAGAAACATGAAATTAATATCGCTCATTAAAACGTGGCCATGGTAAAATACTGATTAGAAATTTTTTTTACTGATTTATTTTCCGGAAATGAAATATCACGAATGTAGTATAGCCTTCAGCAAAGCTTATACATATACAGCTTTCAGTTTATTGCCCGTTTTGCACTTCGCCAACGGTAGACCGAGGCTGCCGATGCTTCATTGT
>JAVTVY010042510.1:0-19641 GCA_036873755.1 Hanleya hanleyi
AGCCGTAGGGACAGTGGTATCCTCCAATATTCCCTCATCGGCATGTTGCTGAGCCGGCTCCTGCCTTGGCTGTTGCTGAACAACCTCGCCGACCGGAAAGGTATTATTTAGTGGATTTAATTCCACTCCTGCACGTGGAGCATTCACAGGTGCAGGTGGCACATTCACCTGAACATGATCACTCGACTGAACCGAAACTGCGTTCAACCGAGCATGGAATGTATTTACTGGTGCAGGCGATGGCGTTGCTGGAACCGGAACTGCATTCGACCGATTTGGAACCTCTTCCCTACCCCTTTCAGTTAACTGTTGAGGTGTGTCAGCATTATCTGCTAGGTCCGCCTGACGAGCGTCCCTTGTCTGTTCAGAGGTTACCTGTAATGAACTCTCTGATGCTCCCCCACGGTTACTTAATAATGCAACGACAGTTCTTATATCGGAACCCATTTGTTCTACTTTACCATCCACTTGACCTACTTGAGTATTTACTTGTTGACCTAGTTCACCTACTTTGTTATTCACTTGGTCAACTTTATCATTCACTTGACCTACTCTGTCATTCACTTGGTCAACTTTATTATCCACTTGAGTCAACTGAAGGCATTGGGTATCAACCTTTTCCTCTATTTCACCTACTCGATCAGTCAATTCCTGATGCTGATCAACTACTGTTTCTACTTCATTCCGAAGGCGCTGAATGACTTCTTCCCATTGATCATTCCTACTAGAAAAATCACTAATGAATTTCTGTATCTCGTGGTCCCTGGTGGCCAATTGACTCTCCAAGAACACACGATTTTCCACAAATTTCTTTTGCAATCCACGTAGATGACTTTCTTGAAGTTTTAATTGATACTCCATGAGTGTACTACCTCGCATCTCTACCCCAGTTATGGTTTCATGCAACAACAACTCAAAGCCATATTCCTTTGTAAACTTTGTTGCTTGCAAAAATTCCTCAAATGGAATCAATTCATCTGGTCTTTGGAGAACTACTAATGCATTAGCCCTAGCTGCACCAATACCTTCCAGTTGAATCAATTCCTCACTTGTAGCTATTGCTACATTCAATGGCCTTATCTCACTATCTGCCATGTCAAGAATCGAAGTGAGCCAACGGAAATTATAACCAATATTCTCCACTATATCACCCGAAGCCGTCAAGGTCCTATCCAACCACCAATATATCAACCATTAACCAACCAGGCAACTGCAGAAATCAAATCATTAATTCACTATCCACCACTAGTATCGCCACCGTGTATCAGCCCGACTTAATCCGCTTTAAGTCGGCAAATACCGATGATAGGAATGGGGGAAAGAGAAGAAAATAAAAAAAAAATAAATAAGTAAATAAACAATGTCCACCTGCACTCACCAACCCGTATAACCAGCGTGCGTCAGTTAACTTCCCTCTCCAAGCGATTTAGAAAATACCGATCGGAGATGGGGAGTGAAAAATAAAAATGGAAAACAATGTTGCGTAACTGGTATTTACCAACCAGTACGCCACAATCAGTTACCCAAATGCAAACTGGAAAATACCGACCAAGGACCGATATCAGTAACTGGCACTTACCAATCAGCAGAACCAGCATGCATCAGTTCACCTCAATCAGTTACCAAATGCAACCTGGGAAATACCGACCAAGGACCGATATCAGTAACTGGCACTTACTAATTAGCAGAACCAGCATGCATCAGTTCACCTCAATCAGTTACCAAATGCAAACTGGGAAATACCGACCGAGGACTGATCACTAACTGGCACTTACCAACCAGCCGAACCAGAATGGATCGGTTCACTTTAATCACTTACCAATCCAAATTGGAAAAATACCGACTGCGGACTAATGTCGCTAACTGGCACTTACCAACCAGCAAAACCAGTATGAATCGGTTCACTTCAATCACTTACCAATCCAAATTGGAAAAATACCGACTGCGGACTAATGTCGCTAACTGGCACTTACCAACCAGCAAAACCAGTATGAATCGGTTCACCTCAAACACTTACCAGTCCAAATTGGGAAAATACCGACTGCGGACTAATGTCGCTAACTGGCACTTACCAACCAGTAAAACCAGTATGAATCGGTTCACTCCAATCACTTACCAATCCAAATTGGAAAAATACCGACCGCGGACTAATGTCACTAGCTGGCACTTACTTACCAGTAGAACCAGTATGAATTAGTTCACCTCAATCAGTTATAAAATTTAAACTGGAAAATACCGACCGAGGACTAATATCGCTAACTGGCACTTACCAGTAAAACCAGTATGAATCGGTCCACTTCAATTACTTAACCAATCCAAATTGGACAAATACCGACTGAAGATGTGCCAAATGTAATAAAAAATATTTGAATTGCTAATTATAATTAAACAGCCAATGTTAAATCGTTGAAATATCCCAATACATGAATTCTATTATTATCTCTTGTGTTTAGGATAATACACCTAGTTAGCAAATTGATTTTTAAATTGTACTAAATCGAGGAGTCAATAGTGGGCGAATAGCTTTTAAGAATATTTCAGCTATATCACGACGAATCAACTAAGCACCACCCAGCCCAGCTAAAGTCAGAATCCGATAGGATCCTTTATCAGAAACTGACCTATCACTAAACCAATGAGCAAATTTACAACCTGAAGATCTTTCAGTCAGTGAACCAGTACTCTTATTTATCCTCCAAGATAATTCCTACTCTGCCACTAGAGTTGTATTATAAATAATTTTCAATCCATTCAAACCCCTCAAAGTTATTTAATAGAAATTTCATTCAATATCATACAATCAAATGATTTGAATTAGAATCCCTGATTATTACTATGAAGGTAATGGTTGATTACTATAACAGTATTTGCCAATTCTTCAAACATTTATGCCTACTAGCAGTATCAGAATAAGATTAAATGTTGGCTCTTTAGGTGGATTATACTGTATAAAGGATTTAATTGAGGGCTGAAATCTATCCTAATTAATATGATGTCAATCAAATCACAAAAACACAACCTTGCATACATACACACATTAACACGCAACACAGAAAGCAACACACATGATAAACACACAATGATCGATGAAGGTTTTGTTATGAAATGATATGTGAAATGATTTCACACCACAATACTTCAAATTATAAAAATCAGATAATGCCTATATAACCAGCATGTTAAAATTTAAGACCATTTTCAACCGGAGGGGTCCACCGAGGCCAGCCCTATATATTTATATTAACTCAAACTTTCCTAATCCCTAACTGCACTATAAATTTAGAAAACAAAATAACCGCCGAATATTAGGAACAAAAGAAAACAAATAAATAACCTAATTAATTTAGAATTAAAGGCCGTACTCAGTGGACAACAGGAAGCCCGGCGAATCAACTCCCAGACCAAGGGAAACTACTCTTGTAATACCCTACTAGGTTTCCCAATTGTTCACATCAAGTGAACCGGTTTACTCATATAAAAATAAACCCCAAATAATCAGGTTCAATACCACCAAATACGCGACACCGAAATTGCTCCTAATCCAGAGTTTTATTCCGGCGTTTTCTATTCTATCTCAAACAATAATATACTATTCTACCTAATATATCATAGTTTGAAAATTGAAACTAAAATTGTCCTGCACGGACTTCACTCGAATCAACCCGAAAAATTCTGTCAAATTTTCCTAATTATTTACAAATAAATCCACAATTCCCATTAACCGCTAAATTTATCCTTTATATCCGTATGTTTTGCTTTAATAAAACCGGAAATATCAAGCCAATATACCCGTCTAGAGGTTTCAAAAACCGAAAGCTCTCCGCTAAATTATTCGAAATTCAACATGGCGGCCGAAAAGAAAATGTCAGGTAGCCAGACAGCCAAGACCACGTGCGTTTCAGATATCGCCCTACAAGGCTATATTTAATTTTGCAATCAAAATTAGGCTTGTATTAGTTTACTTTGGCACCAGATGAAGTAGGACCTGGTCCGGGAGAAGATGCGGCAGGCTTACCTGTATATCAGATCTTGCAAATCCCTCCGGCTGTATATCGTACCTCTGTCTAGAACGGCTGGATATGGTCGACTGGGGCGAGTATAGGCACGGACTCTCCGATCTCCCGTTTTTAGCCTTCTGGCTTTTCATTGGCTGAGGGTCTTCGGGATTCTCCGGCCATCTTCGCTGGTTCAACATGATCTCAGCGGCCACTACCACATTGTCATGGAACCAGAGCATGTCATGGATGGACATTCCGCCATCAGAAGAGTACAAGGATTTGAACAGTGACTCCAAGGTAGAGTAGGCTAAATATCCCTTCAATGACTGTATCTGGATTGATTAATCACTAGTCATTGATAATGTTTGTTTGTTTTTTAGTCTGTTTAATGCATAGCTGACTGGAAGTATGATCATCAAATTAGAAATACATGTATGGTAGTTTGTATGTCGTTGGCTGAACACCTCACCTACATTTACCTCCATTAATTTGCTCTCAATGGAAAGGAAGATTGATTTTTATTTGCAACGGAATGAATTTTCTGTTTACAAGTGAAATAGGCTGAGAGCACAGTTTAAAATATGAAATTCTGTTCTGTAACCGGTACTTTAGACTATAAAACTGTCACGTTTAACATTATTATGTTTGATACTAAAATGCATTTCTGCCTCTCTTTTCAGGTAACAATAATTTGCTACAGAATGTATACTGCCCTGATTGAGTTTTATCTAATATAAATAATTTTGTTTGTATTTCAATGATTTATAGGAACAGGCAAATACTGGACCCTACCCATTGTGTGAATTGATAACAGGATAATGGATTAGATTGGCTTGTGGACCTCATGTGAATACCAGTTATCCTCTCCTACAGGAAAAGGAAGTTACACCTAGAGGTGAGGAAATCTTATAATCACTGCATGTCTGAGAAAAAACTGTGATATCCTGTTCATTTCTAAGAGGTGGGATGTCCCACCAGTTGTGGGGAAAGGGGTGCCAAACCAGTTATTTGTAGCTTATCATTTACCGGGCATGTTTCAGGGCCAGCCCCTTGACTTGCTGTACATTAGGGGTTAAGAGTTTCATTTCGGGTCTAATTATCTCTGATTTTGTGATATATAAGTTGAGTGTACAAGTCATATCTGCAGGCCCGTGTTCGGTACATCTACTAAATTGTGTTCGGTACGGCTACCAAGTTATTTATCTCCTTGAAAAATTATGCCCCTTTTGCGATATTTGCTTGAATGTTACTGTAGCTGTTAAATCTGCAGAATAATGATATGCTGTAAAAAGTACAATCCTGAATGATTAGTACATGTAGCCCAGGCCTGACCCAGGCTGTTTTCGAGCTCATTATGAACCCCCCCCCCAAATAAAACAATAAACAAATCCCCTCTCTGAACAGGCTGAAACCAATACTAATGCAAGTACTTTCGCCAAATATGAATTAGATATCGGCTGTATTTAGACCATTTAGTACTCCCACAGCTTCCATAGGCTTCGACAGTCCCACATCATGGCCTATTTCATTATAACTTATCACACTCTATACCATCTATAGGTGCCCAAACTAAAAGTCTAGATCAGGCCCTGTAACCATAATATATTGCACTTTCTCAGCATATTTCTTAGTTACTCGGGGGAAGCCGAGGGGTTTTGCGAGTCTCACCCTCATGTTAATTTCCTGCTTTTGAAGGATTGTGCACACGTTGACTAACGGACGATTTAGAAAAAATCTGTTAATCCACTCTTAACTCGATGGGTATTTTTCACTGCTGCTGCAAGTTCGTTTTTATATCCTACCATCCATACCATCCCTACCATCCATGCCATCACTACCATTCCTACCATCACTACCATCCATACCATCACTACCATCCATACCATTCCTACCTTCACTACCATCCATACTATCACTACCATCCATACCATCACTACCATTCCTATCATCCATACCATTCCTACCATCCATACCATCCATACCATCCATACCATCACTACCATCCATACGATCACTACCATCCATGCCATCACTACCATCCATACCATAACTACCATTCCTACCATCACTACCATCCATACCATCACTACCATCCATACCATCACTACCATTCCTACCATCACTACCATCCATGCCATCACTACCATCCATACCATCACTGCCATCTATACCATCACTGCCATCTATACCATCACTACCATCCATACCATCACTACCATCCATACCATCACTACCATTTCTACCATCACTACTATCCATACCATCACTACCATCCATACCATAACTACCATTCCTACCATCACTACCATCCATACCATCACTACCATTTCTACCACTACCATCCATACCATCACTACCATTTCTACCATCACTACCATCCATACCATCACTACCATTTCTACCATCACTACCATCCATACCATCACTACCATCCATACCATCACTACCATCAATACCATCCATACCATCACTACCATCCATACCATCACTACCATCCATTCCATCACTACCATCCATACCATGATGGTGATGGTAGTAATCCCACTTGGGACTGGACTATCCAGCAGTAATCCCACAGAGGACTATCCATCAGTAATAACATGGGACTGGTCCACCCGGCAGTAATCTCACACTGGAATGCCCTATGTACCAGTAATCCGACTGCACTGACCTATCCATCCTACATGGGATTAACTTTTGCCAGTAATCCCACATGGGACTGATGTTATTGTCTGTACCAGATAATCTATTCCAGACATTATTGTCTGTACCGCATCCCTTATTCCAGACCTTATTGTTTGCTCTACATGTATGCTTTCAATACTGCTGCACCTTTGGCGGATGACCCCGCAAGGCGAGATGTTGGGGTTCTCAGAACGCTTGTTATAAAATATTATTACACATCATCCATGTAACCATTATTTAAGCAATACATTGCATAGGGTGCTTGAATCATGTGACAAAACTTTCCTCAACTTGAACTGCAGCGATACATTCATTATGTTTTTCCTCTATAACTGTCCCCCAAAGGGCTAAAGGGGAGAATATGGTATTGGGGTCCGTCCGTGTGTCCACACTCCAAATCATCATAAGAATAGGTCTCAGCTCCTCAGAGAGCTTGTTGTAAGAGACGACTAACTGGGGCACCCATGAAGAATAGGACCCTTCCTGTGTGGTTTCCGGGTGTGAAGAGGAATAGGAACCAAACATCGTGATATGACTGAAATAGGGTTCACTCACTCGCTCACCGCAAGATCTCTCTTGGGCTTGTTTTTAACCGTGATCCACCAGACTCCGACAGTAACTTTTGAAAACCTGAACGGATCCTTTTCAAATTTTGTATGTGGTTAACTTGCCACAGGATTTCACTCGAGCTAACTTTCCATGCTGAGTACTGAATTTTAAGGTTCCAAGCCAAATCAGTAGTTTCAATGTCGGTGGACTTCAAACACTCTGCTTTTCATTAAAATTTTCTCTGAACCACCAAATTAGTTTTAATTATTAAAGTATTGTACTTTGTACATTTTTTCCTGTTATGCCTGACAAAGGTAAATAAAGCATTATACATAACACAGCACTATACACATGACCCAGTTTTGTGAAATAGGAAAAACTATGTATTTCTGCAGATTACACTCAAACATCAAAACCATAAAATGCACGCATATATGACGGCAACCTTCCGAAGTCCACGAGTTCTAGTTTTTTTTTTACAAAACTGAGAAAGATTGAAATAACTTGTCGACGTCACACATGTTGATCTCCTGGGAATTGAACTCGGTAAAAGAAAATTTTGAGGCGCTTGTGATCCAACGTGCATATCCACTACACCACGACATGAACAACTGCAACAGGCTATTTTTAGCCCACCATCACCAGATGATGGGCTGTTCAAATCGCTTTTCGTCCGTGGTCCATCGTCTGTCCATCCGTCGTCCGTCCGTAAACAATTCTTGGATTCGAAAATCCAATATGGCCACAAGGCGGCCATCTTGGATTTCCCCATGAAACCTTGTTATCGGGATTTCTCAGGAACTACTGCATGGATCTTTCTCAGATTCGGTACACATGTTCCCCTTGGGGTGTAGTTATGCAAGATACCTTTTCTGGTCCGATTCGACAATCCAATATGGCCACCAGGCAGCCATCTTGGATTTCCCCATGAAACCTTGTTATCGCGATTTCTCAGAAAGTACTGCATGGATCTTCTTCAAATTTGGCCCACTGTTTCGTCTGCCGATGGGTCGGCTACATGAAGGGACATCACTCTTGTGACACAACCTTACAGCTCGACAACTGTAGACTACTGCGTGTTTTATTTTTTTTTGCGTGGAATTTTTTTCAAACCAATTCAACGTTTTCTTTAGTTATCCGCCCTTGATTTTAGTCTGGAATACTTTTTGTTTGGCACCTACAGTCCTCGTCAACGAAACTCCTTTAAGAGGGGTTTAATTGCATTCTTTTGAAATTAGGTACACATGATTGGTGCTGAGTGAACATGTGCACAATTTTTTTAGAGTTGATTCAACAGTTTCTTGAGTTACTCCCCTTGATTTTGGTCTGAAATTTAAATTTGACACATACTGTCCTTCGATGGATTCTTTTGAAATTTGGTACATATGGTCAGTACCATGTGTAGGTGTGCACAAACTGTTTTTGAGCTGATTCGACGTTTTCTTCAGTTACTCCCCTTGATTTTAGTCTGAAATCCTTGTATTTGGCACCTACTGTCATTTCGACCTAATTCATCAGGCTGATGAGCTTACTTTTGCAGCTTATGCTAACAAAAAATTTGTTTTAAAGTTACTGATACATGTATACATAAGTGCATAACCGGGAGTGAGGGAATATGCACCACCGCAGAGTAAGAGTAACTGGAGTTTAATTTGCTCCTACAAATACCAATCTAGGCCCTTATGTATCCCCCCCCCCCTCCCACAACCTGATTTCCAAACCTGCCTACACCACTTACACAACAATGATAGCTTATACATGTACAGTATTATGACAATTGCAACAATACAAACAACATACAGTCCAGAAAGGTTCATTTGTATGGTTAACCTTTGTCTATAACAACATTCAGGAGATAAAAATGTCTGTATGTTTTTACGGGCGTATTTTGGGTTCAATTGAACTCTTGTTTTATTGTCTTTTAAGGTGGCTATGTATGGTAAAACAGGTCGCTGTTTGTGGAATAGTGATGATGGGAAAAAATCACAAGGTTGTATTTTCTGGAGAAACAGTATGGCAACAAACTTCTCCCAACCCAGACCAATGTAGACGCGCCTCTCCCGGGCTTTGTGTCACAGGAACTGGCTGAGCGACATAGTGTAAGTTGAAGTAAATTATTCATATCTGTTAGGAGAACATGGAACACATCAGTTCCACATCGCCAAGGTTGGCGGCTGTCACCTTCTCTCCCCCCCCCCATCATGAAGGGGAATACAGAAATCACTTTCGTATTGCTGTACCGTGGATGATATCTCAGCTGCTATTTGATCGAAACATACATGAAGATGCTTAGTACCTTACTGATGTGCATTTTCACATTCTGTATGGCCCTTCAACATGTTCAATATATGCTTATCCAGTGCATATCTCGAATACCATCAAACTGCTCACTATGAATCAGGTTTCTGTGACCTGATAACTTGGAGTTATCAAAGAATCGAGAGGTTTTCAGATGCACAGCTTCGTATATAAATTTGAAAAAAATATTACTTGTTTGATAGATCTGTATATCTCGAACCCTATGCTGTTAGTTATATGAACATAAAATGGTCTGATCAGTGATGAGAGTGATCTGAATTTATTGTGTTTTGTTTTAACTAGTTTTGTACGGGTCAATGCTTGACTGCCATTATCATGAAACTGGAATATCTGTATGTTCAACCATATTTGTTTCCTGTATTAATTTATTACGATAGCTCGGGCATTCAGAATATACTAATCGTTTTCATTGTTTGACTTCCAGGTTATGTTTGCAACCAGTTCAAGGGCACACTGTGGTCCAAAGTAAGGAGAGGCATCACTCAGAAATGCCATGACGCAGCAAGGTCAGGTAGAATCCGCCAGAAAACACCATTGAAGCAGCATGATCTCTACATGTCAGAAGAGCTGGTGGACTCTTCTTCAGCTTCACCCTCATCTGCCAACGACAGTCCCCCAAGGAATGCTAAAGGCCATCCCACAACAGGTGGGAAAAGATCAAGACAGATTTTTTTAAACCTTTGAGGGATGAAAAACAACCATTCTACTTGACACAGACTTTCAATGTGCTTCCCATTTTGTGCTCGGGTGTTTTAAGACGTGATACAATATATATTTTATGCTGTTAAAGAATAAAAGGTGGAATACGCGTGGATTTTGCCTTTGCTGGTGGTTATTTTAAGGGATGGATGATATTGCAGGAGGAATCAGGACAGACTAGACAGTCTGTACAAATGACATGCCCTTTCAGATAGAAGATGCCCCCTCCCCCACACCCCAGGAATTCTGTACAGATGGTGTTTCAGTGCTGGCCGGGAGAGGAGAGTGATCACTCTCCTCTCGCCTCCACTCTCCTGAAAGTATTTCAAGGAGAGTTAACGATCACTCGCAGATTCCCAACGTGGGGATGTTGTGGGTTTTCTCTCTCATGCTGGAATTACTGCCCCACAGATTCCCCACGTGGGGATGTTGTGGGGTTTTTTGCCCAACGTGGGGATATTGTGAAGTTTTCTCTCCCATATTGGAATTACTGCCCCGCAGATTCCCAACGTGGGGATGTTGTGGGGTTTTCTGCCCCGCAGATTCCCCACGTCGGGATATTGTGGGGTTTTCTCTCCCATGCTGGAATTACTGCCCCGCAGATTCCCAACGTGGGGATGTTGTGGGGTTTTCTGCCCCGCAGATTCCCCACGTGGGGATATTGCGGGGTTTTCTCTCCCATATTGGAATTACTGCCCCGCAGATTCCCCACCTGGGGATATTGTGGGGTTTTCTCTCCCATGCTGGAATTACTACCCCGCAGATTCCCCACGTGGGGATATTGTGGGGTTTTCTGCCCCGCAGATTCCCCACTTGGGGATATTGTGAGGTTTTCCGTACATTGCTGGAATTACTGCCCCACAGATTCCCCACGTGGGGACGTTGTGGGCTTTTCTGCCCCGCAGATTCCCCACGTGGGGATATTGTGGGGTTTTCTGTACCATGCTTGACTTACTGCAGAAATATTTTGTGTCCATCCCATACCAGCTTTAAATATAGTTCCCCGCATCATCCCCACATGTAGGGAACACGTGGGGCTGAGGTTGGGATAGTGTGGGGATTTAATTCAGCTAAGCAGCATTAAGAAACTCCTTTTCCACGACTAAGTCCAATGTGGGGATTTTACCAAATCCCTACACATTCCCCACATTGGCTGTCCTACACATTCCCCACATGATCCCCACACAGCTTGCCCGACATAAACCCCACAAATTCCCCAGCTTATTGGTTTGTAAGGGAAAGATGTATGCGTGATTCGAACTTATTAGACTATAATCTCATCTTCGTTTCATTTTACTTTCCCAGGGACGTTTATCTCACAGTAGCGATAACCTGTCAACTGTATTACTGGAAAATGGATTGCGATACACAGTCGGGATGCCCGCACACATGTAGAGTTTAGCTCGGCATTTTCTTTGTACCGTCCGTACTGATATAATTGAGTTTCCAATGAAACAAACGCTATGTCCTCCACATGAACCCAATTTATTACCGAACTGCTCCAGCACTCGTGTATTAACGATCGACTTGCAATTGTCTTTCTTTTTCTGCGAAAACCTGTGAACGTGAATATACATAAACCTGTTATTAGAAAGCTCGTTTTTCCAGGATTATAAAAGATTTGAATATATTGGCACTGAGATTAATGTGTATGACTTTGCCAAGTAGACCACACCTTCAACAAAATAACGGTGCCTCATGAACGAATTCAGGCCCGAGTCCTTTTTCTGTGTAATTTTGTGTTTCTCGATTAAACGAAATTGGATAGAATAGAATGTTAGTATTTAAGCGTCAGTATCTCAGAAACCCGAAAACCATGTGGAAATCTGAAACACCGCTTTTTCGAGAAAACTGGAGGAACGAAATAATGGTACATGGAACAGAGGCTGCGACGCATGTGTGAATGGTCAGCTTCATCCTATCTGGCATGGGAGAGGGTCTTGCTGCCCCAGATATCCATTTTACAGACTCCGCTAACGCGTCGTCTGTAAAACTCAATTTGCGGCAGTAAACTCAGCATTAACGTCCGCAGATACTAACTACAACACAGTTCTTTCCATTCTAATTGCACCAAATGCATGCTGGGGATTCGGTGATATCTCACCCCAACGTGAGAACGTGAATGTGTTTGAAAGAAGAATCCCAATGTTAGTGTAATTAAACGCAACATTAAACGGATGGTGGAAAATGATGTCGACGTACTGAGAAGAAGTCATATGGCCCCTCACACAAATACATTGACTGCATATTTCTGAAACCATCACAAGAACGAAAAGTGATCAATGTGATGATTTGCATCCCTGCCACGCTTTCTCTGTAGGTGTTCATGTGTAAATCTCAATTACATGATCGCACGGCCTCTAGAACCGGTGTGATGGATAAGAATGTCCTGGTGATTAGTGTCCCTTTTCATATCCATTTCTATTGCAACCAAGGACGGACACTTGTCCCCATTGTGGAAGAAAGTGTTCTAGCTGGGTTAGAACATAAGGAACGGACACTCTTAGCCACCGGACATTCTTAGCCTCCACACCGCCTTATACAAATATATCAGAACGATGATATAATAACCCAGCTGATTCTGTGGACATCTTGAATGACATGATCACACTTGAGCGCTATTAGATACAAATATTTCAAAACAACGATGTAATAGCCGTATCAAAGCGGCACGGATAAGTGCCAGTACTATAATGCTTATGTCGACCCTTAATTGCATGGAAATCAAGCTATTGATCTATTGCATAATCCACAACAGTCACCAGTAATGTTGAGCCTGTTTGGAGAGGTTAATCTACGACCAATTTGATTTTTCAACCTTATATTCGATTATTGTCCAAATAACTGAGGCACCTCGGCACTGCGTTCACATAACTACATCAGTAACTGCAGATATACGGATTCGATGATATGACGCGAACATCATGAGGTCTTTAATATCAGCCTCACTAGAAACGGTTGCCAATTCTCCTTGCATAAAACAAATGGCGTATTTTACCTGCATAGAAATTATAAGTGTTGCGTGAATTAGTGCTGCGTAGAAGTTATTACTGTTGCGTGAACGAGTATGGATGAACACATTCCATAAGAGTCATGTATGATTGTATCACCATCATCATCGCTAGCATCATCCTCACAGATCTCTGGAACGGACCATCACTGCAGGCAGTGAACGTATGATTGGGACAGGTTGTCGTGATGATCCAGGAGTTAAGCCGCATGGTGATCAGAAGAGCACATTTTGTCAACACTGGCATGAACTCGGTTTCAAAGGATTTAGCGGTATTCAACTACGCCTTCACCTTCTAAACCAAGTTTTCAATTGAATGGTGATACATGTGCCTAATTTAGAGGCAATTAAATTATATCATCACAATCGCATGTAGACTGGACAGTTCAGTTCAGCTGAAGTGAAATTAAGTCGGAGTATCATCGAATCTAGAATTATCCGTTTCTGCAGTTGATGATTCAAGTCTACTCTCAACGTTGACATTTCATCAATCCTGTCAGCAACCATCCCCTTCGAGTACGGCCACAACCCGTTCGGCTAGTTTCAGAATTAAATTTTACAATTGAGAATCGGCATAAAGCCTAGTATATTTCGTCAATTATGCATGATTCCCTTAACATATTCAGTTTTATTAGGACAGAATATCCTGATTTCTTGATGTCTTGGCACAATCAGGTTCCACAGAGGCATGGCTTGTGTGTCTAGAAGATGTGAATACTCTTAAATGCGTTATTAACGGTAAATAATTTTCTGCATTAATTTCTATCTACTTTAGCAATATCTGGAAGAGGCAAATTGATATGCATTTGAGCAGCTCCCAGCTATGTTCACGGGATTATGTGCTGCTCAGAAGGAAACGTGGCAGCAGTACCTTCTGAATGTTCTGAAATGGATATGTTTGTACAATCTAAGCAAACATAGTATCTCTAAAACATGTACTTGCATTTACAACACAATGATCATTTCTACCTATGAAACATTTAGTGAGCGTCCATCTAGTGACAGGTGGCACAACCGGATGGATCATCTGGTAATAATGTTTGCATGACAAAAGTATAATATTTGCAAGCATATATTTGGGAAGTTAAAGTCTCCCACAATGCATATCGGACTCGGTGATCTGGTAAACATATATTCATGACAAACTGTGAATCAGTCAATTGTGGTACTTATGATGTTTTTTCCCCCGGGGACTTTAAAGTGGTTCTTGCTTCTATGTGTCCGTGGATGTCCGTGGATGTCTGTTCAAATACTTCGCAAGCGATAACTTCCAAATGCTTTATCGTATTCCTCCGAAATTTGGCATCTGCATTCTTTGCGACAAGATGTCGGTTGGTATTGCGTTTCAGCAAGATCCGCCTGAAGGTGGCACCACTGCCTCTTGTTCCAATCTTCTGTGCTTGTCCGTGGATGTATGTTCAAATACTTCGCAAGCGATAATTCCTAAATGCTTTGTCGAATTTCTCCGAAATTTGGCATCTGCATTCTTTGCGACAAGACGTCGGTTGGTATTATGTTTCAGCAAGATCCGCGTGTAGGTGGCGCCACTGAGTCCTCTTCCAATCTTCAGTGTATGTCCGAAAATGTTTGTTCAAATCCTTCGCGAGCGATAACTTTCGAACGATTTGTCGGATTCCTTCGAAATTTGGCAAATGCATTCCTTGCGACAAAACGTCGTTGGTGTTGCGTTTCAGCAAAATCCGCCCGAAGGTGGCGCCACTAGAGTTCATTTCATTATTCCGTGCTGCAAGTGATAACTTAGAAACGCTTGGTCGAATTTCTTTTAAATACCCTACCTTTCTGGGTAACAAGGGTCTCAAATTTGGCATGCAGGCACCATGCCAGGAGATGTTGCTTGGGATTGCCTTTCGCTCACTTGCACTCACAGGTGGCGCCAGCTGGTGACAAAATCACAAATTTGTTTCTGGGTAATAACTTGAGAACTGCCCATCGGATTCTTCTTAAATTTGGTATGAATGTACCGTGACATAAGATGTCGCATGATAATGCATTTCACCGACTTGCACCTGGAGGTGGCGACACCTGGTGTCAAAATCTAAATTTGGTTTCCGGGCAATAACTTGAGAACCCTTGTCGGATTCTTCTCAAATTTGGTATTCAGATAACATGACACCACGATATCATGTTCCTTGGGATTATATGCTGTCTGCTTCTGCCTACAAGTGGCGCCTCCTGGTGGAAAAATTTGTTTCCGGGCAATAATTTGGCAACTCCTCATCAGATTATTCTCAAATTTTGGATTCATATGTGACCCGCCCCAAATAACACAAACACCGGTGGGCATCTAGTACCGGCAATAACTTGAGGACCCCTTGTGGGTAGAACATTTGGTGTTTTACGGTAACTGGATGTCACGTCAGTTGGCGCGAGACGCAGTGAGTCCAGACAGAACGACGTGCTGTAGATTGTGTTGTAATTCTGCATGTTTTGGAGTTTAATACACGTTTATTTGAGAACAGACGACTTCCTGTTTATTGTAAACTCACAATTGGTGGAAGCGGAGCGCTTAAACTGTGTGTCGGACCTAGGTCTTCACGATTTCTGGACTTTGATGTGGAAAAACACAACAGCAACAACACGACATAAAACATTGTTCTCGTGCGCCTATCGTCTGTCGGGGACCTTTTTGGTCGTTTGTCTACGGTAAGCAATATTCTACGACTTCAGAACGCTGTTGCTATAAAACATTCAGTAACTTGTTTTGCTTGTTTGCCCAGAACTTATAACTGTGTGGTTTGCATGCCTCTTCAGATCTTTCTCAAAGTTCATATGCCGATACCATGCAATGAGATGTCATTTGGGATTGCGTTTTGTCTGCTTGTACCTACAGGTGGTGACACCTGGTGGCAAAGTCTAAATTTGGTTTCCGGGCAATAGGTTGAGGCTACCTTCAGAATCTGGTCAAATTTATTTTGCAGATAATATGCCATGAGATGTCGCTTTGGGTTGCATTTCGGTTACATAATTTTCATGCTACACCGTGAGGAAAATATATTACAGCAGCAATCAACATTCAGTCAGCAATTCTGAGTTGATCTCAAAACCTGGAGAGGCGGAAAGACCCTTCTGCTTCTTACGCCTGTGAAGTAGCTGTTGCCCCGTGACCATGACCGACCACGCTTATAAATATTGCTGCCATTTTGACGGGGGACCTAGCATCCTCTGGCTGCTTGTTATAATTATGCTGTCAGTATATTTGTCTGTGGGGTGATATGGCTTCTTGCCAGTACTTCTGCATCGTTTTCCACCACCCTTTTAATGTTGCATTTAATTTTTGTCTGTATATGGTGAGATTCGGCTGGTGGACGTTTCGTCCCCGAGACTTGCCCTCTGTACAAATCATTGGAATTGTAGTTTTGTTACTTGTAAACATGGTGTAGAATGAAGCACTTTGTCATCGTCGGATCTTACAGGTAATTGTTCTGAATACGAATTTGCCTTCAATAAATTCTCCCTCGTTTAGGCCGTTTTTTACTATCTAGCGGTCACATAGTTTATCATTTTACGACAGATGACTTGATAGGCCTATTACATCATCGCTCTGAAACATTTGTATCTGACAACGCTTAAGCCGGTGATAGGGGCCGTGTGGACATTTTCGTCAAGATGACTACATGAACAGCTGCAATAAAAGCGTGCCTGGGATCAAATCATCACAGTGATCACTTGTGACGTTTTTTGTTTTTTTCTCATATGCAGTCAGTAGATTTGTCTGTGGGGTCATATGACTTCTTGTCAGTACGCCGGCATCGTTTTCCACCACCATTTTAATGTTGCGTTTAATTGCTCCTGACCAACTCAACAATCGGTGTGTTTTGTTTTCTTGTGAAAATGGAGTTATTATCGAGGAAAATAGATATTCACAATTAAAACATTGTGTGATGTTTTACTGCTATGGCTATAAATTATTTCCGTGGTAATTACTCTGAAAATATGTCCGAAAAAATTCTTTGGGTTTATAACAAAATAAGCAAAAGCAAACTCCCCCTTATATGTGGGGTAATGGAAAGAATAATAATTGCGATTCTGAAAGATTTCCCCCTTCGCTACATGTCCAATACGTTTTCTGAGTATTCAAATATTATGGATATATGCAAGCGAGAGAGATATGCACCTTTACAGTGAGAGGGTGGCATGCTTTCTTGCGTACGTAATATTACGATACACTCTTTTTCTTCCAGTAAATTAGCCGACAATGCCAGGTCTTTATATTGTCGTTTTTGTGAGTACTTTATGAAAGTAGGTAGTTCCTGACTTTACACATATTCAATTAGTATACAAATGAACTGCCACAGCAAACAATAGGTGGCGTTTTTAACAGATTAAAAAAAATCAGTCAACAGTATTGTTCTGTGACACTAACAGTGACACCAATGGAGGACGGACCAGTGTACTGCTATGTCAACATACATACTTTACGTATCGAAATGTACAGTATTTTTATTACTTTCGTCATTAACGAGAGACCATTCGTGATCGACAGCTTGGATTTTGCAAAGAATAGATCGACCAATCGTGGATGAACTCACTGCTGACGGACGATTTAAACAGACCAATAGATATACACCCAATTCGTCCACGCACGGTTTGATGCCAACAAACAAACTAATTTTACAAAAGGTACAGAATATCGAGAATGAATTCATTTTTCGATAGATATATGGTCGGTATTGGTATGCATTGTTTTATCGATTTTCCTTTGTTAGTCGTCAGTCGCGTAGCCTGTGCAGCGGCCATAAGTTTACCCCATACGGTAACTCTCTACAAGTTCTTCCGGCGAAGATCATTGAATAAAATAATAAATACACTTTGATTCAAACGAGCCAGAGTCAGGGACTTTTTCTGGAAATATGTTGGCATTCAAACGCTCACTGCAACGTTAGCTCGGGCCCGCAGCCGCTTTTCTGTTGATTCCCTCTGCTTGGGCTGTTTCTTGTGCAGAAATATCGTAGGTATGGCATCGGATTTCAGTTTTCTGTCCTCGGTGTATAACCATTGATTTCAGCCTTAACATTTCTCTCAAAAATGTGATCGGTGAAAAATCCTCGCACACTATATTCTCCTTTTGGTATACGTAAATCTTGACATTAAGTGCAGCGTTCCCCATATTATAAAGCCACTTTTTGGAAATATCCGAGCGCCTTTTCGGATCAGGAATAGCAAAAAAACTTTTCCGAAACGAGACCCCACAACCCATAGTAACACCCACCCCTCCCCCCATATAGCCAGTATGTCACTATATGGGGTTATATACCGGTGACTTTTTCAAAAAATTTCACCGATTCGCTCCGGGACCCTTCCCATTGTGCTTTTCTTGGCGAGACGAGAAAAACGAGACCCCACAACCCATAGTAATACCCACGAAAAAAATTGAACACCCCCATACCCATACAGGCATTTCCCCGTATATTGTACGAGTCCGTGTTCCGCTTTTTATTTATTTATTTATTTATTTATTTATTTATCTATTCTGTGAAAACACGGGAATGTTCTAAACAGGGGAGATAACCCGAAATTTGCCAAAAATCAAAAAAGTGCAAACAGAGTTACCTCCCTGGAAAACCTGACTTTAAATACGCTTTCTATACTACTAACATGATAGGGAAAATAAAATAGCAGGGCAAATTTGAAAAAAATAGATTTTGGTTCCAAATGAATCAGTTTAGAACATTTCGCTAACAATCTCAACCTGAGGACATAAGATGGTGAAATTCAGGATATTTCACCCTGCAGGCACTTCTCCATTCAGACATCCCCCATGCGGACATTTTTCCCGGCAGATATTTCCCTCTTCCTGTTTATTCTTGGACTATGACTTAGTCCTAATGTGTTACAAAGTAGAACTATTTATAAAGACAATTTGGAGCATTTTTTTTTTTTTTGTAAATATATTTTCAATAGGCTTGCTTTGACATGATTTCTCCCTCCTTATCCATGTTTAAGATACTGTTAACAAGTTTTGTATGACTTAGTAAAAAATTGTAACAAAGTTATAATTAAAAGCAAAAATCGATTTTTATTTGATATGATTTCAGATAATAACTCATGGTATAAATAAAGACAAAAAAAGACATTGTTGGATAATATTTTTGGGCCAATATGACAATGTTCACAGCATTTTTTTCTTTCAAATTTATTCACCAATTCAAATAATTACTTAATTTCTAAAACTATGTAAAATATTATTTGGTTTGTTGTTTTTATCCTGAGAGTTAACCTGGTTGCTGCCTGAGTAGAATCAGTCGGTGCTTGACACAATGAAATTCGTTGTTTTGTTTGCCTTTAAAACCTCCGATTACACCTTAATTATCGTAACTCAGCCTACGGTTGACATTAGATAAGTAATTGGTTAGTATTTCT
>JAVTVY010042511.1:0-18382 GCA_036873755.1 Hanleya hanleyi
AATGCTACTAAGCGAGATATGTATACGCCATATGCAGGTCCCACTGGAATATTACTATCCAGAAAGGGATAGTTTACGATGTCGAAATTGTAATCATCTCTTTTGTCATAAAGTCGACGAGAGAGAATGCCCGCTTCATTTTATAGAGGTAGAGATCTAAATAAGATGTGCCTGTAGGGCTATCTGTAGTTTCCTTCAAATCCAGTGAAGGTGGATATATATCCTTCACTGCGTCATTTATATAGCGATTATCCACGGCGAGAAGATCGTCTATATAGCGTTTGGTGAATGAGAAGGAACGGGCTTTGAGTGGATCGGTTTTTGAAAGCGCCAGCATATAGTCATATTCATAAGAGAACAGATACATGTCAGCCAACAGGGGTGCACAATTAGTACCCATTGGAATGCCTATATGCTGCTGATATATTGTGTTGCCAAATTTCACATAGATATTTTTAATGAGAAATTCAAGCAACTCTATAAACAAAGAAACATCCCATGAATGATATCTCTTGTATGTAGTCGAGCTAAAGAATGCTTTATGGCTTCCGACATTAATATATCTACGATCAGTTTTCTTGAACACAGATACTATTAATGAACTTAGACGGTCAATAAGGTCCTGATGAGGATTGTAGTATAGAGAGTCGAGAAATCCCATGTGGATACATGTCTGTACGGTATGTGACCTTTAGCATCAAGTTCTTCCGTAAGACATTTTGAGATTTTCAATATCCACATACATTCAACGCCAGAGTTCTTGAAAATAGTGGCGCAATACCTTTCCCAAAATGCTTTTACCTCCTGAAGGGCCCTCGTCAATAGGGTTGAAAGAAGCTTGGTGGTGCAGCTTCTAGACCCAGCTATGAATCTAGCTTTGTATGGTGATTTATGCATTTTGGGAGTCCAGTATATTTTTGGTATGTCGCTATGATTGGTTGGAAGACAAATACCTCTTTCCCTGAGAAACTTTGTGTGATTGTTAAATAAATCTTTCAGAGTAAATGCAGTTTGGGAGTAAGTAGACGTATTTGATGAAGATATGTCTACACTCAATTCTTTAACCAGCACCTGGTAATAGTAATATTTACATATGAATATTATATTATTCGGAGCTTTGTCTGCTGGGACTATGACGAATTTACTCTGGAGATTTGCTAGAACTTCTTGCGAATTGAGGTTTCTCAGTACTTGTTTTGCTTGGGGAAGAGTACTTCTGTCAATATGGCGGATTGTTTCAACGACCTTGCTCTTGGTGAGGTCCAGCCAATCAGCGAGTACTGTAGGTTCAACTTTTTCTCGCTTAGACCAATCAATAACGTACTGTTCCAATGCAGACAGGACTATCTTCTGGTCGGCCTTCAGATTTATTCTTCTTGGCTCTCTATATTTAGGTCCTTTCATCAGGGGTAATTTCAGATCCTTATCACTCACCACATCAAGGTCACCAGTCACAATATGTTTGCATGGTGTATAGATAAAGTTCGACAATTCACAATCAGAACTATAGACTTCTGACGTGTATAAGTTCCAGTCAAACTCCTTGACAGCATTGGAGTAATTGAATATTTTAGTGGCTATAGATTTAGTATAATTATATGAAATGCAAGGAGGTTCTGTGAACTTGAAATAGTTTGGTACAGCGTTGCGTACATCTGGATCATTCAGGTTCGCGGTAAATTAATGATGTCCAGTCCTTTATCTAAGTAGTTGAGTTTCAAGAAAAACCGATTTTGAGATTTTTCGATTATGTTCACTGCACGATATAACCGAAAATACGCTATGTCTTGACATACTTTATTGATTTTTGATGGTATTATATTCTGAAGACGCAGATTGTTGTAAATCTCTGGCTATTTGATTTAAAGCTCTCAGAGGTAACGCATACAGAACTGTACGTAAGCTATGTATACTATTGGGTGCGTTAGTTAAACCCACTAAGTAATTTAAAGTGATATGATCGTGAATCATCGAACTATTAAACTTTCACCAACCATGGCTGCGTTGTCTCCGTTGATGGGGTTTAAATAGTTGGGTAATGTTGGATATATTTGAATGGCGGTTTGTAGCATTGCCGAACCCACTGACATTATCATTTAAACCAAACGGAAACACTGACCCAAGTTCTAGCATCCAGAATAATTCCCGCTCTCAGATTTTTCTCTCAAATCCAAAAGGGGAATCCTTAGTAGATGGATAGACGACGTCTATGATCTGAATACTAAAGTTATCCCAGCCGTGGTCGGGTCCAGAAAAATGCCTACCTATAAGCAATTGCTTTTTCCTAACGGATTTTCTGTGACCGTTCACCCTTAGATGGAGTCTTTGGGTGGTCTTGCCAACATACTGTTGACCACACTTCTTACAGGAAACTAAGTAAATACAGTTTGTAGTAGAACAACTAAGATCAACATACGAATTAACAGAATATGAGTTACCAGTTAACGCGGAACTAAATGAAGCTGAAATATTAAAGAGTGGACACGTGAGACATCCACGGTGTCCACACTTAGAAATTTTGAAATTATTACATGTAGAATTCGGTGCTAAACAATCATCAAGCGCAATATTACAAGGTTTGATGTCGTGGCCTTGCTTTGCTGTCAGAAATATCTGTCATTTGGATTGAAAAAGGTCTTAGTGCATTTCGAACTATTAGAGACTCGGCCGAGAAACCTGCACTAAGGTTCCTCGGGTCTGTCTTCATATTTTTTCTTTTAGTTGTGCTCATTATGTTTGTTGGGTGTGCAGGGGCCCGGCCTCGGGGACAACTTGTCCACCAGCAGAATCCAGGCATATACAGGTTAAAATTACAAGCGTCTAGTCCGTCATTCATAATCCAGCCGTCGTCCATTAGAGAATATCCGCGTCCATAATCCAAAGACCTATTCCATTTTCCATATAACAGTATTAGCACCAAATTCAAAAAGACAATCATAGTATACATAAACATAGGCTTGTTTCCTGCAAGAGAAGCGGTCAACAGTTTTCAATGATGCCGGCAAGACATGATGTTCCAAAAATATCAAATCCGTATCGCTGATCAGTATTCTTAATCCATAATATTCGTTATAGAGTCGTCATCTAAAAATGATGTACCTCAGTCACGCTTTGATTGTGACTGTTCATATGAGTACCATGAAGATCTTGAAGTACATGGGCTCATACGGCCCTTAGCCCCGGGTTAAGCGGAATTAGACACATGTTACGAAACGTAGCGCCATAGATCTTGCACGCTACGTTCGTATTTTGCTATCAGCATGCGATATGTATCGCCAAATTTGAGAAACTTTGAGTGGAGGCGCTTGGTGGAATAGCCCTGTTTTATAAGTTTCTGCAACAATGTTTTTGTGACGTTGATTAAAATCATCACATTTAACACAGGATCTAGCAAATGCTACTAAGCGAGATATGTATACGCCATATGCAGGTCCCACTGGAATGTATTACTATCAGAAAGGGATAGTTTACGATGTCGAAATTGTAATCATCTCTTTTGTCATAAAGTCGACGAGAGAGAATGCCGCTGTTTTATAGAGGTAGGGAATCTAAATAAGATGTGCCTGTAGGGCTATCTGTAGTTTCCTTCAAATCCAGTGAAGGTGGATATATATCCTTCACTGCGTCATTTTACTGCCATAGCGATTATCCACAGCGAGAAGATCGTCTATATAGCGTTTGGTGAATGAGAAGGAACGGGCTTTGAGTGGATCGGTTTTTGAAAGCGCCTGCATATAGTCATATTCATAAGAGAACAGATATAGGTCAGCCAATAGGGGTGCACAATTAGTACCCATTGGAATATCTATATGCCTTTGATATATTGTGTTGCCAAATTTCACATAGATATTTTTAATGAGAAATTCAAGCAACTCTATAAACAAAGAAACATCCCATGAATGATACCTCTTGTATGTAGTAGAGCTAAAGAATGCTTTATGGCTTCCGACATTAATATATCTACGATCAGTTTTCTTGAACACAGATACTATTAATGAACTTATACGGTCAATAAGGTCTGATGAGGGATTGTAGTATAGAGAGTCGAGAAATCCCATGTGGATACATGTCTGTACGGTATGTGACCTTTAGCATCAAGTTCTTCCGTGAGACATTTTGAGTTTTTCAATATCCACATACATTCAACGCCAGAGTTCTTAGAAATAGTGGCGCAATACCTTTCCCAAATGCTTTACCTCCTGAAGGGCCCTCGTCAATAGGGTTGAAAGAAGCTTGGTGGTGCAGCCTGAGCCAGCTATGAATCTAGCTTTGTATGGTGATTTATGCATTTTGGGAGTCCAGCATAGTTTTGGTATGTCGTTATGATTGGTTGGAAGACAAATACCTCTTTCCCTGAGAAACTTTTGTGATTGTTAAATAAATCTTCCAGAGTAAATGCAGTTTGGGAGTAAGTAGACGTATTTGATGAAGATATGTCTACACTCAATTCTTTAACCAGCACCTGGTAATATTAATATTTACATATGAATATTATATTATTCGGAGCTTTGTCTGCTGGGACTATGACGAATTTACTCTGAAGATTTGCTAGAACTTCTTGCGATTTGAGGTTTCTCAGAACTTGTTTTGCTTGGGGAAGAGTACTTCTGTCAATATGGCGGATTGTTTCAACGACCTTGCTCTTGGTGAGGTCCAGCCAATCAGCGAGTACTGTAGGTTCAACTTTTTCTCGCTTAGACCAATCAGTAACGTACTGTTCTAATGCAGTCAGGACTATCTTCTGGTCCGCCTTCAGATTTATTCTTCTGGGCTCTCTATATTTAGGTCCTTTCATCAGGAGTAATTTCAGATCCATATCACTCACCACATCAAGGTCACCAGTCACAATATGTTTGCATGGTGTATAGATAAAGTTCGACAATTCACAATCACAACTATAGCCTCCTGACGTGTATAAGTTCCAGTCAAACTCCTTGACAGCATTGGAGTAATTGAATATTTTGGTGGCTATAGATTTAGTATAGTTATATGAAATGCAAGGAGGTTCTGTGAACTTGAAATAGTTTGGTACAGCGTTGCGTACCTCTGGATCATTCAGGATTCGAGGTAAATTAATGATGTCCAGTCCTTTATCTAAGTAGTTGAGTTTCAAGAATAGCCGATCTTGAGATGTTTCGATTATGTTCACTGGACGATACAACCGAAAATACGCTATATCTTGACATACTTTACTGATTTTTGATGGTATTATATTTCCTGAAGACGCAGATTGCTGTATATCTCTGGCTATTTGATTTAAAGCTCTCAGAGGTAACGCATACAGAACTGTACGTAAGCTATGTATACTATTGGGTGCGTTAGTTAAACCCACTAAGTAATTTAAAGTGATATGATCGTGAATCATCGAACTATTAAACTTTATATATATTGTGTTGCCAAATTTCACATAGATATTTTTAATGAGAAATTCAAGCAACTCTATAAACAAAGAAACATCCCATGAATGATATCTCTTGTATGTAGTCGAGCTAAAGAATGCTTTATGGCTTCCGACATTAATATATCTACGATCAGTTTTCTTGAACACAGATACTATTAATGAACTTATACGGTCAATAAGGTCCTGATGAGGGATTGTAGTATAGAGAGTCGAGAAATCCCATGTGGATACATGTCTGTACGGTATGTGACCTTTAGCATCAAGTTCTTCCGTAAGACATTTTGAGTTTTTCAATATCCACATACATTCAACGCCAGAGTTCTTAGAAATAGTGGCGCAATACCTTTCCCAAAATGCTTTTACCTCCTGAAGGGCCCTCGTCAATAGGGTTGAAAGAAGCTTGGTGGTGCAGCTTCTAGAACCAGCTATGAATCTAGCTTTGTATGGTGATTTATGCATTTTGGGAGTCCAGTATATTTTTGGTATGTCGCTATGATTGGTTGGAAGACAAATACCTCTTTCCCTATACCAGGGACAAATGTTGAAGACAAATACCTCTATACCCGGCTATGACGCTGCACCTGTCTGTTTCGTGTCCACTGGGGACTCCCATGAGTTGAGTACTCGATTGATGGAGTATTTAGAGGCAGTGAGTGCGGCCAGTACATAACTGTTGGTGTCCAAGTTCGAGGACGTGCTGGACCAACTCGACGATCGTATTCCTACACCGGGTGTGTCCTTCAGCGACGATGAAGAGTCGGAAACGGGGTCGGAGTCGGCGATGCAGGACATTCAGTCGGAGGCTGTACCCTTACCCAAGCCGTATGCGGAGAAACTCAAGTTACGGTTCCTACAATACCTAGGCCAGTTACCTGTGCTCGGCTTCAATTCGGGGCGATACGACTTGAACATGGTGAAGGAATTTCTTTACCCTTACTTGGCCCAGTCCGATACCATCAAGTCCGTCATCAAAAAGATCAACAACCACATAGCCCTCACCACCACATCACTTCATTTCCTGGATGTACGCAACTACTTAGCTCCAAATTACAGCTACGATCAGTGGGTAAATGCCTATGACTGTGCACAAACCAAAGGGAGGTTCCCTTACACCTATATGTCAACACTCGACCGCTTGGAGGAAACACAGTTGCCACCCCAGGACGCTTTCTTCGACGATCTGAAGCAAGTGGAATGTCCAGAAGACACGTACCGGGAACTACAGCAAGTATGGAACGACCAACATATGCAGACCTTGCGTGATTTCCTGGTGTATTATAACAACTTAGACGTGGTTCCATTCCTCGAAGCGGCCGAGAAAATGGCCCAACTCTTTCGCGATCAAATGCGCGTGGACATATTCGAAGAGTGCTTGAGTTTACCGGGTCTCGCGCTTCGCCATCTTTTTCAAGATTGTTCCACGTACTTTTCACTCATACAACAAAAAGGCCAGGATATGTATGATTGTTTAAAGCAGAATATCGTCGGCGGACCTAGCCTTATTTTCCACCGTTATCACGAGAAGGACGTCACCACCCTTCCAGGTGGAAAACCCTGTGCCAAAATCATCGGATTTGACGCCAATGCCTTGTATCTGTGGTCTCTCGCCCAACCTATGCCCAGTGGGCATTATACACGCTGGTTGGCGGAAGGCCAGCATTTCCGACCTGAACGTACATCATACAAGCATCTGGCTGACCAGTGGTTGGACTGGGAAGCCGATCGACGGGGAATTTCTATACGACACTAAACCAACGCCACAGAGAAGCGGATAGGAGATCGTCGACTCCCCGTCGATGGGTTTGCTATACTCCACAATAAACCCACCGTATTTCAATTTTACGGGTGTTACTGGCACGGCCACCAATGCCATTCCAGCGCTGGCCGCTTCAACGAACGACGTGGAAAATCGGCGGAAGAACTACGGGCAGAAGTGGTGGAGAACGGGGATTACGTGAAAGAGATGGGGTACCAGCTCATCGAAATGTGGGAGTATGAATTTCACACCATGTGCCAGGCCATCCCATACTTATGGCGCTTCCTTAAAGCGCGAGAGTACCCTCTCAGTCGCCGACGACTCCTCACCCAGCCACAGCTTCTCGACGCCGTTCGTTCCGGGGACCTCTACGGGTTTGTAGAATGCGATCTGCATGTTCCAGACAACCTCAAGCCACTATTCGCCCAGTGCCCTCCCATCTTTAAAACACGCTGGTGAGTCGGGATGACATTGGAGACACCATGGGCGCTTATGCTGAGCAACACGAATGCCTGCCTCATCCTCGTCGGATGCTGATCGGAAGCATGTGGGGAGAAAAAATCTTGCTGGGTACCCCTCTGTTACAGTGGTACATGAGCCACGGCCTCGAAGTGACGCGAGTGTATCAAGTCCTTCAGTACGTACCGAACGACTGTTTTGCGGGGCATGCCGACATCGCCACATCTGCCCGTCGTCAAGGCGATAAAGATCCTAGTCGGGCCATTATCGGCGAATCTTGGAAACTCACGGACAATGGTTACTATGGAAAAACGGTCACCAACCAAGACAAGCTTGTCAACGTGAATATCTGCACCACCCAACAAGCACGCAAAAAGATCAACTCGCCTCTGTTTCGATCCGTGGACGTCATCGATGATGATACGTATGAAGTCAGTTCAGCCAAGAAGACCATTCGTTACAACCTGCCGCTCCAAATTGGATGTATGGTATACCAGGTGGCCAAGCTGAGGATGCTGCAATTTTTATACGATTTCATGGCGGTATATTTCAATCCGTCAGACTGGCAACTCATTGAGATGGACACGGACTCTGCCTACATGGCCGTCTCTAATGCGGATTGGGAGTCACTCGTCAAGCCTGAATTACGTGCGCAGTATGAGGCGGAACGGGACCAGTGGCTACCTCGACGCGAGCATTACCAGTACGACAAGCGGACGCCGGGTCTCTCCAAGTTAGAGTGGAGTGGAGATGCCATGATCGCACTGTCGTCCAAGACGTACTATTGTTACGGAGGTGATGGGAACAACAAGTTTAGTTGTAAAGGCGTCAACCGACGTGACCCTGCCATCGACAAAGCCCTCTACCTGGGCGTGCTGCAAAGCCAGGCCAGTGCGAGTGGCACTAACAGAGGATTCCGGGTCGTCGACCACCAGATGCGAACCTACATCCAGAAACGAGATGCCTTCACATTTTTCTATCCGAAACGGAAAGTCCTTCCCGATGGCATCAGTACCACTTACCTGGACTTGTGAAACTTTTTTGATAGTATGAGTTAAACTAGTACTGTAAAAACATACACCTGTAACAGTTGGGATGGCATCACCGGTTAACAGGGCTGGCGCAATGCAGGTCGTAGGTTCGAATCCGACGCTCTGACAGTTTTGCCCAACTGTATTGTTCACATTTTTTGTACATATTTCAACCCTTCTTGTTCGCCTGAAACTAATTGTAACTCTACTGTTCACATTCTTTGTTCATATTTTAACCCTTCTTGTTCGCCTGAATATAAAAAACGTCAAAACGTCACTTGTGTTTTCATGAATTTTTTATTGAACATCAATGAACGTCAGAACAATAAGAACGCATTTAAGACAACCAGAGAAATGGGGCATGCACATTAAAACGAGAGGCGGCCCAGTCGTACACTAAGACATCACGGTCTTCGGCTTGAAAATAATCATCAAACATATGTACAATGGTTTGCATAGAATGTCCGCTACTCCGGTGAGTGAGATAAAACACACAGTACTGTCCGCATACACTACTCAAGGGACCTTGTAATCTTTTAGTATTCCAACGCCACACTGTAGCAGATTCGTCCATGAACTGGGTCAAATCGGGATGCACGGGTGCAAGTCCGTAGGAATCAAAGTATTCTCCTTGACCCCGGGCGTCCACGTATACAGCCACTCAATGTTCACCCGGTCGAGTACCAGGGTCAGTATTCAGAATGTATGCCGCAGGGGTGGATGGGGTGGGAAAGACATTGCGTGGAAACACACCTCGAAAGGGTACCCGGTGATCCCGCTGGAGTATGGTCATGAGCTGCTCTGTATCCATGACTCTAGCTGGCGTAGTCACACAGGACGTTTCTTTGCTGATCTACGGTGATGACGTTATCAACCTCGGCGTAGCAAATCACGTTAATGGTATGGGGTAGAGCTACCGAGAAACGCAGTTCCAACCGTAAGTTTCCTTTCTTGAGCAGGGCCAGTTGATGATCGTGTTCCAAGGTAGGGGTGAGGTCGAAGGCGAACAAAGTGTACCCACGGGTAAAGTCTCGTCGAGTGATGGTATTTCCTTCGTCCTGATTGTTTTGTCCTGTGGCTGTAAACAGGTTCAGGTAGCTCCGCAAATAGTGATGGTTACCAAAATCCGGTTGTAACGGCCGGGCTGGGATTTGATGACCGGCCACGTGCAGTGCCACAAAGTTGATGTTGAAATGTTGAAAGTGGAATGGATTCTCTATCCACTGGCCATTGAAACTGGTATTGGTGACACACGCCAGGGTCGAACCCGATATTGGCAATGGTGGTCGCATCCATTGCTCCGGGTGTAGTATCTCTGTAGTACAATGGGGCTGACAAGTGTGTTATTTTTGGCCTCTTCTCCATACGACAACAGCGTGTCGATGTAGGCTCGGTACGGGTACGTATTGGTGGACGTACTGATGAGTTTATCGTTCACACTGATATCCACCTGTTGGAACAGCGAGTGCAGCCAGAGGTTCACCGGAGCTACCACCGCTTCGGCCAAGATGTCCGTCCCGTCTCCGTTCACCACTTTGGCTTTCACGTAAAAGTAGGTGTGGGCTAAATCCAGGTAGGCCGTATCTTTGTTTTCAATGGTAAATTCCAGCGGTCCCGTGCCCGTCAGGCTAGCCAGGGGCCGATGTTCTACCCAACGACCTTCGGCGACACTGGTCTGTGTGAAGGGAATAGTCCACAAATCCAATTCACTGTTGGTAGACGGACACGACTCGGAGTGAATGAATGCCATTATGCGAAGATGTCTCTCCTCTTCTCCTTCTTCTGGGGTGTGCGTCGTCGGTGTGTTGGCTGTCGAATGACTCTCCCCTGTGATGGGGGTTGTCTTTTAAGGGTTTTGGCCACCAAGACGCCGCCTGCTTCTTGGGCCCGTCGTTTCAAGGCTTGTCGGGGTGCCGTCCCACTCAAGACATCACCGGCCACTTGCAGTCCACTGCGTACCGCTTGTTTTCCCACCGCTTTTACGCCATGTGTCACCAGAGGTAAGAACGTTTTCACGATGCTTCCCAGTATGTTTCCCAGCCCGTGAACTCGTTGCATGCGTGCACCGCTAAAGACCGGACCTCCACCTCCCGTTTGTTTCTTGTAATAGTCGGCATAGCTGGCCGTATGGCACTGGTAGGGCACGTACATTATACGAAGTGGGGAGAACGTGCTTGTCGGAAATGAAGTGTCAGCACCACTTTCCCTCGTTCGAATGCCACCGGGCGTCCCGTGTCATCTCTTATATCCACCGTGATCGTGTTGATATCGGTGTGTCGTGCGAGTAGGTAGAGTATGTGGTTGAAACTCTGGGTGACTTGATCTCCATACTTCTTTTTAATGGGCACCACCCGTAACAGAGGTGTGTTGACATCTCCCACAACGTGGTTGTCGACCACGTCCGAGTAGACGTAGAGTCCGTAAATACCCACTTTCATATTCATCGCAATGTCGCCTTCGTCGGTGGTTGGGCCCGGGTAGATTGACTAAGGGAGACCTAACATTTCCTGTAGGGTGGGGCTGAGTTTGACACTCACGTTGGGGCTGAGAAGGATACAGGCCTTGTCGTTGTGTGTGTTGTAATCGAACTCCACATGATTCTTGAAGGGATAGAATTTCATGGATCTTGAATTATTCGTCACCACCCGTAGAGACTTATAAAGCATCAGTGCTTTCAAGCCCTCCATGAACTCTTTGGGGGTATCGTATTGACCTTCGGGTAGGGTCAGCCGGGTGTCTTTGCCTTCGTAGGTCACCTCGTACCACACGTCCTTGTCTCGCACGTTGTACCAC
Source organism: Hanleya hanleyi (assembly GCA_036873755.1). NCBI lineage: Eukaryota > Metazoa > Mollusca > Polyplacophora > Lepidopleurida > Hanleyidae > Hanleya > Hanleya hanleyi. The sequence goes on from JAVTVY010042511.1 coordinate 11,441, forward strand.
GAGTTAGTGTATTGCATATCCACGAGTCCGCATTCCCATCGTCCAGGTAAATGCAACGGTTGCGGTAACTGGGTCACGTACTTGGCCAAGGTGTTGTCAGGAAACACATCGAGCGAACTGTTACTGGGCAACGTGAGGTAAAACATGACCACTGAGCTTTGTTTGCTTCTGCTCCCGGCTAGGGTCCCCTAGTAGAGAAACTAGTAGGATTAGTAGGGGTCCCAGGTCTTGGGGGTCAGAAAAGAACGGCCCCACCGTGAGGGTGTTTTGCGAGGAGTCTGCGGTTGCCATTCCTAGGTATGGGGAAGTCGAGAGGGTGCTTGCATCCAGTTCCAGCGTTCACGATTTCCTACCAATTCTCGAGGGACGTGTGTGTCTTTCAACGCTCTAGCAAAGGCTTCCCAACCCGGTGGATTAGAGTGTTTGCGAGAACGTACCGTATCGTTGATCAGATCGGTGATATGAGACCCCGGGATCGCTTGGTTTCGAATAAGCAGCTGCCCCTGGTCGGTCCAACCCATATCAGGATTCTGTTTCACCCGGTCCAACAATAAACGAGCCTTGGTCTTGAATGCCTTAGGGACACTGGCCATCACTTCCTCTTCGAGTTGAGGTGAGGCAGAGGTTGTTGGTGTTGGTGTGGGTGGTGTGGGTAGTGTGGGTGTTGAACCACCCCTATATTGATCCATAAACGTCTTGTACCGGTTCAGCGTCTGATGGTAGAGTTGAATTTTCTCGTGATCGGGCAGTCGGCGTTGAAGTATACTATTCATCTCTTCATCGAGGGACTGCAGTTGTTGTACCGTGGCAGGAACAGGGTAGGGTGATTGCAAACTTTGTAACAGTCAAGGTTCGACCAGCATCATTTTTTTCGTATGTTCCATGTTAGCGTCCCAAGATGGATCCTACTAACGGTCCCAGTACGGAGGCTGCTAATGGCGCAAGGAGTGCCCCGAGAATCCACCTCGCTGTAACACCTGTTTCTTTTTCTTTAAACTTCCCGTCTTCTTCACCAGCGTTCGGAGACCCATCTTGTGCCGTTGCAATTTCCCTTTCTGCAGAGGACTGAGAGGAACATTCCCCTTTAACACATTATGAGCGACTTCACACAAGCACCGTACCAATCTCGCGTCCGCCCCGCGCACCAGGGCCCGGACCACCTCCGGTGGCGCGCTGCGTAACATGCGGGGCGCCGGCGCGCGCTTCCGTATCCGCGCAGACATGATGAGAAAGTGACTGGTTTGAAGTCCGCTCTTGTTCTTTTATTTGGGTGTGTACACCGTTTGGAACTTTCCGGGAAAAATGTGGGTCGAAAAATCGAAGTGCCGAAGGTGTCCCTTGTTTCAAGTCGATGAGTAGGTAGCCGTGGGCCTCCTGGGTGGCATCTTCAAAGGCTTCTCGAACAAAGGCCGTGTTTTTAGGGTACATCTGTTTCGCCAGGTGCATAATTTGTGACGCGTCTCTGGGGTTTTTGAACAACACCACATACTGGGCATTCAAACTGATGTTCCTGTGCCCTTTGTTCTTACTGAAGAGATTTTGAACGATGTAGATGATACTCAGCCGACGATGATGACTTCCTTTGGTAAAGAGCCGGGTGACTCGACTATCCGTTTCGGCCATCAGATCATCCACGACCACCAACGTGTCTTCTGGGGTATACTCTGGGGGTAATCCTTCCACCAAGGTAAGTCCAGGCCTCCGTGCCAGTTCCTCGTACGCAGGCTGCCAAGCTCCATAACACCAAAGGATGCGGGCCACAGGAGGAGAAATGAGGGCTGGCTCCTCGATGAGACGTTGAACGAAGTGTGTTTTTCCCGACCCGGTGGGTCCAGCGATGAGACAAGTGAAAGGATGCTGCCACTGTGGATCCATCTAGTTATTGGTGTTTTGGGCTAAGCGTTCAGAGGCCCACCACCGTTGTTGCGGATCCCACCGTGGATCGTAGTCTAGAGGATACCGTTGCCGTGATAATCGTGGTACAAAACCTACTACAGGATAGGTCTCCCTGCTGAATGGAGTGGTCCTCGTGAGCCTGTTCGGGCCTAGACTAGTGGTTGCGATGATCGGGGAGACTCTGCTGAAGATTGAGTGTTGAGGGTGTCGAATGATCTCCCTGCTACCCGGAGCACCCCTCGTGATGGATGTAGTCTTCGTGGTTGTGATGATCTCCCTGCTGAAGATTGAGGGTGTCGAATGATCTCCCTGCTACTCGGAGCACCCCTTGTGATGGGTGTACTCTTCGTGGATGCGATGATCTCCCTGCTGAACGGATCAGCTCTCGTAATGTTGGGTGCTTCGAAGATGATGGTGTTGTTGTTAGCGTATTGAGGTTGAGGATAGGTACGTAGGCAGGCTATCAGGTACGTCAAGTCGTAGAAGACACCTCCAAACAACGCACCTAGAAGTGATAGTATACACACGGCAGTACCGACTTGTCCTTTTCGAGTACGCAGCAGTAAAGGAAGTTGTGCACTACCAATGGTACAACCCTAGACTGAAGGCTGTAGGAGATGTGAGGTAGAATTTATATCCGTTTCATGTCACAGGAATTAAACGAACTGGGCCAACCTTGCCATTTGACGAAATGATAGGAGATGCCACGTCGACGTTCCGTTTTCAAAATCTCCTCCACCGTGTAGTAGTCTTTCTGTGTTTTTACGACCGGTTGTAATTCTGCCTCGTAAAACGTGCCTTGCAGTGTTTCTCCTTGTAGATCTTCCAGTTGATAGACGTGTGGGTTTCGGGGACTATGGCGAGCGATGACAAAATGCTCATCACTCCAGTTGGGTAAGTAACTTTTCTCAAATTGTCCTTTGACTTTACTGATCCGTACCACATCTCCGCGTTTGTAACGGGGTGAAGACCCTTCTTCAGGCGGTGAGTAGAGCGTACGGCGCACTTGATGTTCGTTGCGTTCCGTCACATCGATGGGTGCCGGTTGGATACTGCGATGATAGGCTCGATTGTACCCGCGAACCAGTTGAGGTAGCACATCGATGTACCGTCGGGTGTTTTTGGCTGTAAAATACTTGTACATCCGACCTTTCAAGGTCCGATTGAACCGTTCTACCACAGCGGCTTTGGTTTCGTTGTACGTATGGAAGAAAAACACCTTCTGTTTCTTGAGAAAGGCTTGAAAGTGTCGATTGAGAAATTCTGTGCCTTCATCTGTTTGCAAATAGAGAGGTTTTGGTCCGGATGGGTACCACCCAGGCGATCTTGGATAAAATATCGATACAGGTCAACATGTACCGATGTCCATCATTGTGGGTAGCAAATCGACTCATATCGACCAAATCTGCCTGCCATTGTGCGTCTATGCCTCCTACGATGACTCGGTTACGGCGAAAATGCCGTCGGGCTGCTCGATGTAAGCTATAAGTGTCTTGGGTTTTAACCATTCGCGAACTTCAGCTCGACTGATGCCATTCGCAGCTCGAGCGAGCGCTCCCACAGCGCTATAAGCGGCTGGACTGTCTGGACTGTAATACAATTCCGTTAACACCTTATCCACATGTGTTGTATCCTTATCCTTTCGGGTGTCCCTACGGGTCTTCCTACGGGTGTCCCTACGGGTTGGCTTCATGATGCGACTGAACCTCTAGACTGTGTGGCTCCCATAGATATAGTACCTCATCGACAATGGGGACTACTTGTTCCAAAGCCGTCCATAGATCGGGGTCCAGGGTAAAACCACAGTCGTTCAGACAGAGGAGTCGAGCGAAAAAGGGACCGCAGAAAATGTAGACGTCGTCACACAGGTGAATGCTATCACCGTCCAGGTCACCCAACAACACCCGTTTCAAGGTAGTCCATCCTTCCGGTGACAAAGAGACGTGCGCTTTGGGTTCAGACGTACACCAACACCTAAGTCCGCTATCGATGAGGACCACTCCTTTGGGGTACATCAATAGGGTGCAGTCAGGTGTAAGCCTCCGGGTAGTCACAGTCCCTTCTTTCACCTCGGGGTGTAGTAAGTCATCCACCTCGGGGAGTACATCTTTCAGTGCCATCCATAAGGGTGGACAGAGTGTGATATGGGTACCTCCACACTGTTCCAACCGGGGGAAAAGGGAATCCTCTCCAGCAGTGCGTATGTGCACACCGACTTCCACGTGCATGAAATCCCTTTCGGGCTCTTTTCCCTGTAACATTCGTGTCAATAGAGTCCAGCCTGATAGCGATAACAAAATCTTCACCTTCTGCGGTGCGTCTTGGACCAGCTCCAGGTGATCGTCATTGACGATGAGGTAGACGTCGGACGTCAGTTGAAATAACGCAAGCTCTGTTCCGCTCGCTGCCATGGTGGGGAATGAAAAGCGAAGGTTAGAGAGGTGGCTTTATAGTGTACCTGTTGGGTTTTATACACCGTCCGTGCTTGCGCCATAAGGTCAATAAGGTTAGAAATGTGCCTTTGTTCTACTACGCCCTGTGAATCGACCCCCTTCGTGAAAGTCCGTCATTGTTCGGTAGTGTAATGTTATTTTGTATAGGATTTCATTTAACATGAGATTTCACTAGTCAAAGCTTAAGCACAAAATGAGGATTGTAAATTAACCCAGGAAGAATGCCGAGACACTTTGAACCAATCGGCATCATCCTGGGTTAAAGGGTGGTGAATTTTAACCCACGATTTCATAGTGCCGAGCTTGGTGGGATTCTGGCGGTTTGTGTAATGTTATTTGTATAGGAAAGCGTTTAACCTAGAAATTCACAGTAGCGAGCTTCAGCCTAAAAACAGGATTGTAGATTAACCCAGGAAGAATACCGAGACACTTTTGGATCCATGGTAAGACGATCATTCATCCAATGACTAAGTCCCCAACAAGAGCCAATCAGTGCGTTTTAGACAACCAATCGACAGCATCCTGGGTTATTGTATGGAAGTTCAATTTAACCTAGGAAATCGCTATTGAAAGCTTGGTGGTGTTGTAGCGTTTTGTCAGTGCGCGTTTTTTGGACCAATGAGAGCCCCTAATTTTTAACCTAGGAAATTGTCATTGAGACCTTGGAGAGATTGTAGCGTTCACTATTATCCATCAGCATCGGTATACGAATTCATTTAACCTGGGGCTCATAGCTTGAGAAGATTGTAGACAGAATACCGAGACACTTTGCACCCATTTACATCATCCCAGGGTAGTGATTTTTAACTCACGATTTCACAGTAGCGAGCTTGGTGGGATTGTGGTGTTTTGGTAGCACGCCTTTTTGGACCAATGAGAGCTCGCTATTTCAACCAATAGATTTGTCCGAACGAGGCGCGAACGAGGCGCCAATTGACGAGCTTCGCGCCTTTCAGACAGCCAATCGATATCCACTCCATTTGAGCTTATAAACTCCCAGCCCAGCGTAGAGAAGCACATTCAATCACAAATTTCTTTCGTGAAGACAACATGGGCAAGACTAACCTGGTGGCGAAGATGTCTACGGGCGGAGCGAAAAGAAGGAGGAGAGAGACCCATGAAGAAGAAAACAGACAAACCAGTCACGTATGGGAAAATCGCCGACTGCTGGCGAGAGCCGTAAAAGCCTTTTGGCTAGAAGAAATCAAGAAATGGGCCCGGAACAACACCAACATGACTCGATCTGCGTGGCACGATCTGCACCATCTTGTCACCAGGCCACCGCCCGATTTACAGGGAGAAGACTGGTTGGCCGCCTTAGATGATGCGCTGAAACAGCCCCAACCAGTCGTCCGCGAGTTCATAGCCATTGGGGAGTTGGAAGAAGCCCAGGCAGCTGCCCAACAACAGCGGGACCAACAACAACAACAACAGCCCGGGGGGAGAATTCCTCCTTCCTGAGACAACAGGGTAAAAAAACGTTCAACGGCCCTTTTCAGGGCCAACCAGTCCTTCGAAGGGGGACTTTTTAATCTAGCACATTGAAATTAACATGAGGTCCTACAATCTCCTCTCCTCTCTCACACTAACGTGGTAAGGTTGCCTAAAGTAAGAAAGTCCATTTATTTCAAGTTTACCGCACAGTCCTGCAGGTGAAATTGGACTTTTGAAACGTGGAAAATGAAAACAAAATATAGTTTTATGCAGCCGTTAGCTCTATGAAATTTTCAGGGTTACACGATAACATGCCAAGGTATAAATTTAAAGTTGTTTTAGATCTCAACTGGTGTTTATTAAAAATTTAGTCCGCTTCCAAATCTTGCAGAAAGCACACATCATTTTGTCTTTTCTTTCTGGCCATGATGTCGCTGACGTCCGCGCGCCCTCAGCCTTTTACAGTAGAGAATAAAAAAGTGGACTGTCGGTCGTCTGCTACACACATTCATTTCACCTTCCCCCTTGCATAGAATGAACACTGACACACATGAGTTGAATTTCTAATATTTATTAACAGTAGAATGAACATAAGAGTTTCACCGGTTCTTTGTGTTAAATTTTCTAAAAGCATTATACGGTGTCACCATGATGGTAGAATGAACATAGAATGAACATAGCATGAACATAGAATGTAGGAATACGGTAATGTCTGAATGTTCAATATTTAGTTAACAAGACTTGTTTGAAATCATGTCTTTCATGTCTGAATGTTCAATATTTAGCCAACAAGACTTGTTTGAACTCTTCCGTGTCTTTTTGCCACGCGTGCACGAATAGGAAGGCCGCAATCTGCTCACGGGGAATTCTCGGTGGACAGGCCGCTTCCAATGCCTCGGCGATTTCCGTCTCCTTGATGTCGTGTAACGCCTCAGTCATCAGCGCGTCTGACGGTGCCGCCAAAGGATGCGGGCCATCCAGACACGTATGCATGTCTAGCGATCCGACACAGCCTGCACATTGTTGGATACGCTCACCTTCAATGCGCGGTTTAAGATGATTCAGGAAGGTTTCAATGTACTTTTTGTAGATATACTCAGACAGCTGGTCATGCAGAGCTCCAGAAATTTCGGGTGCGAGGTGCTGAAGCTTCCGCCAC
>JAVTVY010042512.1:0-19664 GCA_036873755.1 Hanleya hanleyi
CCCTATCTGGCCTGGGCTTTTTGGGACGTATCCTGTCCTGCGGGGGGGGGGGCGAAATGACTCCCCCCTAATTATTTGTCTTACCCCTTGAGCTAGGGGGCTGAAACTTACCACAGCATACCTTTGGGTCAAACTCTACCAAAAAATGTAAAAAATCCAAGATGGCCGCTTCGATGACGTTACAGTAACGGCATTTTTTGGTAGATTTTTTCCGTCAGATTTTTCGATTTTTTTATTTATGCAATTTCTCCGCAAAAACTGCATGATAAATTAGTAAATATTAATGTAATGTAAAATAAAACAGCTTTTGTCCACTTTTCATCGCGAAAAAGAAGAAATTTTGAAGAAATACGACGAAAAAATCGCTTTCCGGTACCCCAATCACCAACTCTGTTCTGAAATTATTTCGTTCAAAAAGTCCGAGTATGAGTTTTTGCGTACACAACCATCCCTGCATGCCAAAGATAATCTGTCTCAAGCCGAACGTATAGCTCTCAGTTCATTATCGCGGCTTGATGACGTGGTCATCAAACCTGCCGATAAAGGTGGGGCTACGGTGGTAATGGATAAAAACTTGTATGTACTTGAAGCCCTTAGACAGCTAAATGATGTGAATTATTATATTCCTATACAGAAATCCTTAGTGCCTGAAAACCAAAATATGATAAAGGAAATACTATTAGTTATACGTCGCCCTTCCGGGGTAATACGGGATGAGATTTGGTTTCTCTCGCCATATTTTTCCGAGGCGCAGCCGAGGAAAAATATGGCGAGAGAAACCAAATCGAATTTATCATATCTCAGAGCATTAAGAATCACTTTGGACTTCAAGGCCGACATAATGGAACGGACTTCGATCGGACTTGCACTGGTTTCAGAACGATCCACAGCAAGCACCGAAAAAAATGAACACAAAGACAAATGTACCATTTTTACAATCCTCATCTTTAAAACGTACTAAGGGAGGAGCAAAGATAACGATAACATATACTGTAATCCGTGAACAATGAACCCGGTTTCCGTGTGAAATACCGGTGGGCTTCGGTGATAAAGAATGAACAATCTAATTTCAAATTCAGCTTCATCTCTTATGTTCTATTCTGAAAATCAGAAACGTATGAAATACTGGAACATTAAGCTTAATCTCAATTTCATATTTAATATTTAATAGCCATCGACGAGTATAATATCTAGATTATATACCTTTTGTTAATAAATACATCGAAAGACCCGTTCCGGATTCACATCTGTTGCGTGGATATGTAAGTTTCAAATACACGTGTGAACTGTTACATTTCCATTCTGTCTACAATTCAACACCGTGTCACTCGACAGTGTCACTTGTGTCATGTTTCCATAACATCACACAGGAGAAGGACCAACATGAACTGACTTAAATTTACAGTTCGAGAGAAAAATCGGAAAAATCAAACTGTCCCGCACAATTTGGCAGAAGTATAGGTATTTGCTTCATTTTCGCACGATGATGTTGATTGCATTTATTGTGCAGTTATTGAACATTGGCGCTGAGGGATTTGCGGCGACCAGGATAGCTGTGGGAATGTCACACGATGTGGGCGGGACAGCAGTGCTGTCGAATTCACAAAACAGCTGATTAAGATCAAAATCAAAGTCGTCGGCATGGCCTTCTGCTCGTACATCCTGGGTGTGTAACACGGCCGACGTGGCATCATTTGACGTGGGTGCAGGGTACTGAGAAGATGATGTCACAGTTTCTGCAGGATGGGGTTTGACGAGAACATTTACTGGAAGTGTATGCGTACCGGTATTCGTCTTTCGGGTTGAACCCATCGTGTCAGGAAAGGCTACTGACGCAACCGTGTGGTCCATTTGCAGTTTCTCGCCATCACTTACTCGCTGGTAAACCGACAGCGACGAGACAGATCTGTGACCTGTGACAGCCATTATTTGAGATGCTGAATAGTTGTTTCTACCAAGGATGGTGATGCCGGTTGCTCGTATACTGTGGTTAGTGTATGGTTCAGAAAGTTTCAGACGAGTGCCCAGGTTGGTCATGAAGGCTGCCAAGCGGTGTTTCCCAATAGGTTTGTTATAATACCAAACTTTATCGTCGTCGAGGAAACTATCAACCGGGTACTGCCACAAGCGATCACATTTCGGATGGATTTTGGAGATATAACTTTCGAATGAAGCAACAGGACAGAACGGGGAACCTTCTTCTTCAGGCATGAATCCGGTAACACCCTCTTTTTGCTGGGCCCGGCGATTTTTTGTGAGTTCATCCTCCTTTTTTTTCACATACCTCTGCCCAGTTTTCGGGTCCCGCTTGATGATGAATGTGTTTTTTGTCATCTTTTCCATATTCTCCACTCCCCTTCTAAAGAAGAACAGACGTACATCGAACTGAACTTTATTTGCAAGCCCAGTTGGGGTTTTTGGGGACATGAGAACAGACTTGTAGAGTTTACAACGATCGGACTCGTTTATGGGCTCATAATGATCGGTGTCGCCTTTTCCAGATGCCTTCAACTCTGCAAGTGCGGTTTTGAAGCACTCGTTGGCTTCATTAAACTCCGAATTTCTAATCAAATCAAAAGTTTTCAAATACGGTGGGGCCTTCAGGTAACGATTCAGAGAATGTCGAAAGTTTTCGAGAGTGGATGTTTTGTACAATTCTCCGTCTTGTTTTCGGGCATCCAAATAAAAATGACTGAGTACCTCTGCTAACCTCTCGGCCGAGAATCCTTCGAATTCTTCACTCTGTCCCTTCTCTTTCAGGTAATACTTCAAAGTTCTGGCGGACGCTTTGTTCGATTTTTTTGTGTTGCTGGGAATAATATTAGCCCGCTTTTCAACAACTTCATCGTCCGTGTGAGACGCGAAACGTTTGCCTGATTCAGCCATTTTGTTTAGCAGACGATGGAATCTAGTGAACACCTGTTCGTTGCCCTTGGCGACGGGGGTATACGATATATATTCGACCAGCAAGTTGACAATACAGCATCACACATGAGGTCTGTCAGCCAATCAAAAGTCTACATGCTTCTCTGAGATATGATAATGACAGATATGCTCCTTGGGGACCATATTACTAAAAAAGAATATTCATATATGACTGATTCGAGTCAACACCGCCCTAGAGCATTTTATTTTCTACCAAAGATACACAAAGACATCTACTCGTGGCCCCAACCTCGAATGCCGAAAGGTAGACCGATTGTGTCTGACTCTGGAAGTGAATCAGCAAGAGTAGCGGAGTATCTAGACTTGTGTCTCAATCCTATCTCTCAACAACACGCCAGTTATCTCCGGGATACACCCCATTTCCTTGACATTTTATCATCCCCTCCGTTGTCTTCCAACATTTTTCTCTTCACATTGGATGTTGAATCATTATACACCAATATTGACACTGACGATGGCCTCCAGATTATAGCTGATACATTAGCAAAAAATCCGTCTACCCGTCGGAACGATTCATTGTTTATGAAGTTACTTGATATTTCTCTTAATCGCAATGATTTTGTATTCGACCACTCCAACTATCTTCAAATCAAAGGGACGGCCATGGGCAAGCGTTTTGCGCCCAGCTATGCTAATATATATATGGCCAGATGGGAGAATAAGGCTCTCTTAGAATGTCCTATTAAACCACTTCTTTGGAAACGTTACATAGACGACATTTTTGGAATTTGGGGCGGTAGTATTGACGATTTTCATGTTTTCGTTGATATTTTGAACTCACAAAATCCCAATATCCGCTTACAGAGCAACCTGCAGTTACATTCTCTTCCATTTCTTGATGTTATGGTATATAAAGGCAGCCGATTCAATTCCATGGGAATTTTAGATACTAAAGTTTATTTCAAACCCACAGACAGCCACCAGTTCCTGCATCGGAGTTCCTTTCATCCGCATTATACTTTCCCGGGCATTGTTAAATCGCAGCTTTTGCGATTTTTGCGTATTTGTAATAACGTATGCGATTACCAGTTGCCTTGCTCTATTTTGATTCAGGCAATAAGAAAAAGAGGCTATTCTGATCGTAAACTTCGGAAAATTAAAAGCGATGTTATTCAACTCTATCACAAGCCTAGGTGTAAAAAAGTACCAAAAAGATCTTCACATTTGCCACTAATCATTCCATATTCGCCTTCTGCACATTCAACTATACATTTTATTGGAAATCTTTATGATAGATTGAATATGAAACTATCTGGCTTACTACCGGCCATTAAAACTGTATACAGTAGGCAAGCGAACCTTAGAGAGCATTTGGTACGCGCTCGTCTACGTTGATATTCGTCTAATACATGACTCTTATTTATTGAGTCATTTATTCACCGATTAAGACGCTTATTTTTCTCTCTCTCTCTCTCTCTCTTTGACGACTGAGCTTATTTTAGGCCTAACACCTTCACTACTTTGTGGACAGTTTAATTATCACAATACGCATGTGCAGCCCAGAATTTTCAACCAATCAGAATTACATAGAGGGCGCTGCAAAATAGTGGTCTTCTCATACGGGCTACTATAATTTCAACCAATCATATTGAATAGAGGGCGCTGCAAACTACTATACGGAATTATCCGGGTACTTGATTTCAATCCCCTATATAACCAGTAGTTTTCGCTTCACAGCACACACTTTAGCACAATTCCATCGGTGGCATAAGCCAACCACTGGCTATTTTATTTCCTTTTTTATGATTTTATTCTTAGGTTCATTTTAACTTTTACCTAATCCTATTGCAATATTTGTAATAAAATATGTTTTTTTGCTCTTGGTTATTTCCCCTAGGTCTGCTCTTCTGCGTTTGGTTTGAGCCTGACTGGAACACTACATTTAAATCGAAAAGTGAATGTGTTCATATCGGAAAATATCTCATTTATTCACCTTATTACAAAGACTTCAACAAAAGCAACAATCAATAAAATGAGTATGCATGATCTTATACAAGATTGCTCACTGCAAAGTGCTCACATTTAAATAGTGACAAAGCAAGCACAATTCAGTATTGTGGGTTTGTTCGAGGTTTGCTCGATTACCTTATTATTTCACTTCCTGTGATAGAAGCATTACAGAGTATTAGTCTGGAAGCTAAGTTGAAAACAGACCTTATTTAACCCTATCTGGCCTGGGCTTTTTAGGACGTATCCTGTCCTGGGGGGGGGAGTCGAAATGACTCCCCCCTAATTATTTTTCTTACCCCTTGAGCTAGGGAGCTGAAACTTACCACAGCATACCTTTGGGTCAAACTCTATCAAAAAATGTAAAAAATCCAAGATGGCCGCTTCCATGACGTTACAGGGACGGCATTTTTTGGTAGATTTTTTCCGTCAGATTTTTTTATTTTTTTATTTATGCAATTTCTCCGCAAAAACTGCATGATAAATTAGTAAATATTAATGTAATGTAAAATAAAATAGCTTTTGTCCACTTTTCATCGCGAAAAAGAAGAAATTTTGAAGAAATACGACGAAAAAATCGCTTTCCGGTACCCCAGGTGGTCGCCGTCTTGAATTTACCCATGATCCTCTGCTCGTGGGGTCATACAAATAGGCTCAAAATGACCCCAATATGATAAACGATAAAATCACAGAGTTTGAGTTCTTCATTTTTTGTCGTTCCGGAAATAGCGCAGACAGTTTGGTTGGGGGGGCATTTCGCCCCCTCCCCCCCCCCCCAAGGCCAGGTAGGGTTAATGTTTGGACACACTGAATAATCCTATGAATGTAATTATGTCCATACCGTCTGGGATGGAGCATTTCATTTCTATCAGTAAATTGGATATGGTCCCCAATTGTTGTCATCGGTTGAAATGAATAAAAAAAATAAAAATTGAAAGGACGTAACTCTGTCAATAGTGCTGAGTAGTCGAGAATAAAGTTTACACTTATTAGATTACATGTAAGGTAGCTATGAATCTTTCATTACATATACACCCGTTTTTCAGAGGGTTTAGTTTTGTGTTCAGTTGGCACCTGAATATTACCTCCAAGTGATATCATACAAATGGGATACGAAAACCACATTCGATAATAATAAACACTACGCAAAATGCCGAGCTGTATATGGTAATATTTAGAAAGATTGGATGATTAATAAGTAAACTGAAGTACACGTACCCCCTTCTCTAGAAAGGCTTTTTTGACTCAAGGTAATATTTGGATACGACCCCTTAATGATGCCATACAATTGTGATACAGAGCCAAAACTTGATTGCATATAGCACTGTCATTTATACTAAATATGGTACAATACTTTTCAGACGCTTAGGCCTAATAATTGGAAAGATATGTCAATTCCATCAGTTTACCCCCTTCTCTAGAAAGGCTTTTTTGACTCAAGGTAATATTTGGATACGATGGAGCATTTTTTCCGTCAGGTTTTTTTATTTTTTTATTTATGCAATTTCTCCGCAAAAACTGCATGATAAATTAGTAAATATTAATGTAATGTAAAATAAAATAGCTTTTGTCCACTTTTCATCGCGAAAAAGAAGAAATTTTGAAGAAATACGACGAAAAAATCGTTTTTGGAACATCATGATGTCTTGCCGGCATCATTGAAAACTGTTGACCGCTTCTCTCTTGCAGGAAACAAGCCTATGTTTATGTATACTATGATTGTCTTTTTGAATTTGGTGCTAATACTGTTATATGAAAAATGGAATAGGTCTTTGGATTATGGACGCGGATATTCTCTAATGGACGACGGCTGGATTATGAATGACGGACTAGACGCTTGTAATTACCCCTTTTTGAATAGGGTATTTTTTGTTCAAATAACATTTGAGTTCTACCCCCCAATTGTACAATAGCGCTGCAAGAAAACTGCGACATTAGGTATTAAAAACCTGAGCTACGTATCTCTGAACAACAAATCATGATGTTTAGATAGATGGAATTAGTATTAAGACATATCTAGCACTACAAATACATATACATCCTTTTTTGTAAGGGAGTTCTTTTTAGCCCACCATCACCAGATGTTGGGCTGTTCAAATCACTTTTCGTCCGTGGTCCGTCGTCCGTCCGTCCGTCGTCCGTCGGTCCGTCCGTCGTCTGTCGTCCGTCGTCAATCCGTCCGAATACAATTCTTGTTATCGCGATTTCTCAGGAACTACTGCATGGATCTTTCTCAAATATGGTAAACAGATTCCCCTTGGGTCTAGTTGTGCAAGATACCTTTTCTGGTACGATTCAAAAATCCAATATGGACAATTCTTCGGGCGTGTATTTGCGATAAATCGCCTTCTCGACAACGGCGAATTTCCCTCGCTGACGCACTAGAAATTTGCTCTGTTTCGATCCGCACTATTAGCAAATACACGCTCAAATTAGGGTGTATCTGCCTATAATTCCATGATGGAGTTCCAGATTAAGAACAGCTATCAGAATTTTCCAAAATATGGGAGACTGATAAGAATATTTCTCTCGCCTGAGATGGATCGTTTCATCAAAATAAGACAACTTGATTTCTCACTTGAAAATTTAAAATAGTTCTTATATGAAACTTAACCAAGAAAAATTAACTTGCTAATCTAATCTTGCATGTTGTTTTACGTGTATTGGTTGCACTTCAGTAACTTACCAGTTGCGTTCAAGTCAGAACTGCAACATTTGTACTGTGATCGGTTACCTGGCAGTTACTGTTAATTAAATGAAAGAAATTTGGCATTTATAATGATTGGTAGCTGCACAGTACTGTTTAGTCAGGACTTCGTAGTATCTAAAAGTTCTACGAAAATAGAAGCATTTTTTTCACGGAATTCCAATCTAATCCCATACATTATAGTTGGGGTTAAGCATAATAATAGACCGTATTGAATCCACATTTTGGCAAAAAATAACCTGTTGACACCTTCATTTTATCACTTATTTTTGATTTTGAAGTTTTACGTTACATCTTGTCAAAATATAAGAAAAATGACATTTTATTTTTTCAAATTGTCTGGAACCTCCTTAAAAGACGAGCCAAAATAAGACGAATATCCCAAACTCATTGACATTTACAGTTCCCACGATGGTATATCTCGGCTTTCAAGTGGGTGCATCAGACATGCAAACAGAGGGACAGTGGCTGTGGTTTGATGGTCAAATACTGCCGACGCCAGAGCCGAGTTACTGGTGTCCCGGTGAGCCGAACAACGTTGGAGCAGACGAGGACTACGTAGCGATCGAAATCGGTGACAGTGACCGCCCTGGATGTTTGAACGACGTAGGAGCGACTGATCCCGAGTATTTTATTTGTGAGATGCCGATGTAATACACCTTATCGTCATAGACAGTAACATATGTGAGCGAACTCTACGAAACCAGCCATTTACAATGGACGTCTTCAGTCTATTATCAATCTTACGTGATGGATCTGATATAAAATATAATCGATCTTAAGTATCTCTTGCGCGCACAATGATCTCTCTGAGAACGAATATACTAACCCCAACGTGGACAGCAAATTTACTTGTGGCTGTGTGGAACTTGAATGGACCAGACGATCTGTACATTCAATGGAAGCCGGATCGTCGAAAAGACATACCTAAAACATCTATCTGTCCACATTTCTATAAAAGTGAAAAATATGATAGCATCTCCTGCAGGGTCTTGAGAAAAGTTCTGATCTGGTCAGGCTATTGCATGATCTCATACACATCTATAGTTTTGAAACATACATAAATTCTCTAATTTTCAACCAGTCAACTTGTTTTTTTTTAATCTAACCCAGGCTTTCGTCTCTGTTTATGAAAGAATTCAGTTTAGAAAGTAACATAGTGGATCGCAAATATCTCTATATTCTCAAACTTTCAACCAGTCAACTGAACTTTGGAATCTAATCCAGGCTTCCAACTATGTTTATCAAACAATTCAGTTTGTAACCTCCAACCTATGTTTTTGAAACAATTCTGCTATAGCCAATGTTGTAGTACATGTACATACACATGTAACATATTAGAAGAAAAAATGGAGAGTGATCAGAATTTTGTTTAACATGTCAGTTTGGAAAAATGTCAGTTAAACTATGTCGCTTTGGAATTGCCCTTGGGATGTAGCCAATTTATATTGCCTCGTGTAAATAAAACCTACTGAAATAGCCATCTGTTTTGGACACACCTCGATGCTTGCACCAAATAATAAAAATCAACCCTCCCCTATTTCTGGTATGAAAATAGTCAGTCCCTCGCTTAGTAATACCCCACCCCACCTCCTGGTGAAATACTTACCGGACACTAAACACATAGTAATCTAGTAACTGAATGTAATTTAAGATCGTGTTATTGTTTTGGTCATACGCTGAATTGATCCTATTTCTGCCCGTGTACAGGGCTTCGAGCAAGATTAGATAGAATCGCAGGAGTCTAAAAACGTATACCACATATTGAATGTGTTGACATTTTTGTTCCTTACCTTTATGTATTTAGTTTCAGATGCCAGACAAACACATTGCCTTCGAAAAAAACCCCACAAATATATTGCTCTCTTGCTCTCTTTCACCCTATTATTTATGCAGGAAGAGAACGCAATTGATAGCAGTGATTTATACAAGGTTGTAAAAAAAAACACGAACAAAGCGAGTCTGAGATATAACATACCTGATAAACGACTTGAAAAAATTACTTGGATAAAAGAATACTGCTTATGGGTTTGATAATGAGATCCTGTCGTCATAATTGAAAATAGTCGAAGGCTTCTATATTGACATACCGTGGTACGGGTCTAACAACCAGGCCACGCCAACGATTTTCCAACATCCATGCCGGTCGTGAATATACGGGCGGTTTATATAAATGATTTCTTAATTGAATGACAAAGATGTACTATCCCTGTTTCCGTTAACGGTAAGCTGTATGTATTTCTATTTCTGCACAAGTACAATACTGTATTTGGCCATTCTGTCTGAGCTACGCGGTTCATATATTTTCATGCACATTCTGTCTGTCCAGATTACACTGTTGTATACCTTTATATATGTCTGCGTCATATTTGCCGATTGTCATCTCCACTTGCCCTCAATCCTTGGTGGTAGACGGGCAGTGATAGGTCGATATCAGTAAATTATTATATTTGAGACCGAGGTAAACACGCGGGGCACGCTATCCATGTTGTCGTCAACACGAACGATTTTAATCACAATAATTCCTAGCAAGGACACGCATAGCTGCATTTTTCGGATTACTACGTCGGCCTTGAACATGCCCTTTGCCTCCAATTTAATTGAGACAACATCATAGGAATCCAACTCTTTATAGAATGTTCAGTTTGTTCCATGAATCATTTTGATAGTAATGTTTTTCTTCGTTGCGTAATATGTAATTTTCGCGAAAAACAAAGGTGTGGATATATTTACATTCTCCACACCCCACTCTCCATTCTGTTAGACCTGTAGACCTGAAAAAGAAGAAATGCTTCATTAACAGGCAAAAGACATACATGTATAGTTGTGCGACTGAACTAACCCTAAAAAGAGATATGTCATTTTAAATATTTCGGCTGTCATTTTTAATTTTGGCATCGGATAGATATTCTTCAAATGTTTTGAAGTCCATTTTTTTTCAGCACATTTGTCTGATATGGAATCGTCCGGGTGAATTGGTCACGGAACCCTATTGATTCTCAGGCATTGACAGGCATACAGATTTATTTTTTATGTTATTTTAAATATTTCGGCGGTCATTTTCAAGTTTGGCATGGGGTAGAAATTCTCCAAATGTTTTGAAGTCCTTTTTTCAGCACATTTGTCTGATACAGAAACGTCCGGGTGAATTGGTCACGGAACCCTATTGATTCTCAGGCATTGACAGGCATACGGATTTATTTTTTATGTTATTTTAAATATTTCGGCGGTCATTTTCAAGTTTGGCATGCGGTAGAAATTCTCCAAATGTTTTAAGTCCTTTTTTTCAGCACATTTGTCTGATATAGAAACGTCCGGGTGAATTGGTCTCGAAACCCCATAGATTCTGAGGCAATGCCAGGCATAGTAATTTAATTCTTATGTTTTTGTCCAGAATATCAAATTGACAAATCATCAGTCTCAATCACCATGTACGAAGGCCTTGCCTGGAAACATATTTCAATGGCCAATTTTCCGTCCCAGGCTGAATCACAAACATTGTATGGTATTTCGATAACGGACAAGTAGATACGCAATATTTCGTCATAAATCAAGGATACACTTGGCACGCATCATTTCGGCAAATATAACTTGACACTGCGGCGATATTTGAAGTTATAGTATAAAACTATATTATGAACTGTCGAAGTGTAATTGTTTCTGTATATAGATGGATAGCTGGGTGCACTTGGGTGCTGGTCGTGCGAACACCCAGTTCATCCCGTATTGTCCTGTTTTGCATGAAGGTACCGTAACAGTCTAACTCCGCTCAATCTGGGGATAGGATCGTTTGAACATCATGTGTTCTTCAACTCCATGATGTTCAAATGAACAAATACAATCAAAGCAGGACTGACATATATTACGCTCTAGTAACTGACCTGGAAATTCATTTTGAAAAGCATCCTGGTCAGAGATACGAATAATTTGTAAACAACATCATGCTGTCTTGCATGCATCACTGGAAACTGCTGAACGCTTCTCCCTCCATTTTTCTAAAATATAATTTCATTTTATATATGAAACTGATGCCAACTGTCGAATGAAAAAGTTCTGGATTGTTGACGCGGAAAATCTTTTGTGGACGAAGGTAACCTTCACCAGTTGAATTCATTCGTTCCTCGTTCCTTCAATCCTTTCTCTTATCTTTTCCTTTGTCGTCGTCCAGTCAGACCGCCCAACGAAAAACGGAGAACGTCCCAAATCGTCACCTGGCATGCGCAAAATAGCTTTCGTGACGTCAGATGTGTGACGTATGCATCACGCGAAACGTCATCCTCGAGCACAATCAATATGCCCGTTGACCATTGGTAAGCGCGAGATGAAAGGAACAAGCCCCTAGCAACTCGGGCACTTCAGGACGAAGATATTTTGATTGACAGTGTTTCACGTCCTGATGGTCTGAGGGCGTGCACTTCTAATGTTAGGACGACGGCTGAATACCGAAAGTAAAATCAGACGCATATCCTGACAAAGGAAATTACAGACCTGACAATGGGATAATGATTACCAGTGTGATGTTATCAATATAATAGCCAGATCTAAAATTCCGTATCCAGCCGTCCATAAAGATGTCCCGCGTCTATAATAACATGAGGCACCAGAGGTGCTACAACTCCTCAGCCCCTGAACAGTCTAGACCAAGATGTTTTTATGGGTGTAGAAGTTTGGATGCATAGCAGACAGTTATGGCATGCAAAATGCAAACCCAAGCCACAATTCAGACAGATGAACGAATGGATACACTGACACAATGACGGATGGACAATCGGAATCCAGTATACCCCTACTATGTTCAGGGGTATAAAAAGATGTATAAAGATGTATATTACAAGATTAAGTTATCACTGATGTATGGAGATATACACTACAGAAGTTACGCACTGAAGTTTAGAGATGTATATTACAGCAGTAAGTTATTGCGCTGATGTAGGGAGATGTACATTACAGAAGTTGTCGCATTGATGTATGAAGATGTACATTAAGGCAGTAAGTTATCGCACTGATGTATGGAGATGTATATTACAGCATTAAGTTTTCGCATTGATGTATGGAGATGTACATTACAGAAGTTGTCACATTGATGTATGGAGATGTATATTACAGCAGTTAAGTTCTCTCATTGATGTATGAAGATGTACATTACAGCAGCAAGTTATTGCACTGATGTATGAAGATTTACATTACAGAAGTTATCGCACTGGTAAGTTATCACATTGATGTATGAAGATGTACATTACAGAAGTTGTCGCGTTGATGTATGGAGATGTATTTTACAGTAACAAGTTTTTGCACTGATGTATGGAGATGTATAGTACAGCAATAAGTTTTCGCATTGATGTATGGAGATGTACATTACAGAAGTTGTCGCATTGATGTATGGAGTGGGTGAGTGAGTTAATAGAATTTAACTTCGCTTTCAACAATATTTCAGAATGGACATGTATATTACCATGATTACAGCAGTTGTCTCATTGATGTATGAAGATGTTCATTACAGCATTAAGTTGTTGCACTTATGTATGGACATTACAAAAGTTGTTGCATTGATGTATAAAGATGTACATTACAGCAGTAAGTTGTTGCACTGATGTATGGAGATGTACATTACAGAAGTTATTGCACTAAACTTTGGGCCAAATTATCTAAGTGCACGTTGTATGCATGTGACGGTTTTGGCCGTGATGCAGGATCTATCAGTGCGATCAGTCCTGGTAAATATACTTCCAGACAAGGTTCATAAATTTACATAATCAAATTAAAGCAATTCCAGTAATTTTGGGGTATCGATAGGACAGCTATTTCAATGCCAGGTTGAACTTTATTGATGAGCACGACAAGGGCACCAAGGCCATCAGGTTATTGTGTCAGTTTGACAGTGGCCCTGATGCTGTAGGTAGGTCAACATACCCTTGCAACACATGGGACCTAAATTAAAAAGTTGTTTGTTTGGGGTAACAGTCCCTGGTCAGTGCGAACAGGTCAGTCAGTCGAAGGTTTATTTTATTTTTTTTATTGGTCAGCCAGTTCACTGTCTGTCGCGCATTACGATGGGATGGGATTTTCAACAAAATATCGGAGCCAGTTCATCTCAAAGCATTGAAATTCTTCACAGTATCTGTATGTAATTTGTGCATTTTTATTCTGAAATTTCAAGAAATCTATTCAGAATCAAAAAATCTCCAATACCTCGCATGTTACACGTTATTTTCATAGCGCCTAGTCACAATGGTACAACATTGCAAGCCCAACATCATTCTGCTTTGAAAAAAAAACAACAAAAACATGCGAGGTATTGAAGATTTTCTTTGATTCTGAACAGATTTCCTTCAAATTTCTGAAATTACATATAGATACTGTGGGGAATTTCACTTCTCTGAGAAGAACTGGCTCACTGAGGAGAACATATATTGCCGAAAATCCCATCCCATCGCTACGCGAGACAGATAATACACAGGAGCTTGTTGATGGTCAGTTATTAATTATGATATTAATATTCCTATATATATATACTCTCCTCCTACTCTATTAATGGAGTAGGAGAGTATATATATATTAATATCATAAGTAATAACTGACCATCAACAAGCCCCTGTTAGACAATAGTTCCAAAAACAAAACAAAAAATGAATCAGGTATTCCTTGTAGTTAATGACAAAAAAGTTACTGCTTTTTGGTATGACTGCCAAATATATATGCCCTATAATGCAGCAGAAATTTATCCCAAAATATCATGTCAAGGATGCCGCAAGCACCACGAATAAGCGTAACTTGTCGTTGATGTTGTTGTTGTTTAACTCCAGGCCTGTCGGATTGACCGTCGGCTCCACCAGTCCACACTGCCGTCTTCGGTTAGACATGTTAGACAGCTACCTCTCTTCCCTCCATATTTCTGAGAATTATAGCCAAAATGTATGACTTCTCTCGACGTAACTCGGTATCAAATAGACAACGAATGATAATTAATATATTAACGAAAAAGCGTTATCACAGATCACCTGTTACCACTTCAACCGGCCGCTGCCGTTGTTGTCTCAGACAGAATTTTCAATTCATGCCTTTGCTTTGCCTTTGCGCTTCCGCGATGGACGTACATCAACCAGAAAAGAGACAAATATTTATTCTCGTCATAACTATACCGTACTGCAAACGTGCTTGAAGAGTTCACCCCATTGGCAGCCTGAGTTGAATACTAATACGTTCCCATTTATTCGGCACAGTGGCCATTAACGGTTCTTCTTCCTGACAAAAACACAGCAGGGCCGCCATTTTTTTTCAAGCATGCGGTCTCGTGTCGGGAACCCTCGTGTTACTTTACCATGTTACAAATTTTGAGGACTCCCGATTGCCACTTAGTCCGGGAAATCAGCGAGACTGTTCCCACGAGTTTTCGAACATTTGATTTTCTTCGACAGATTTAGGGAACAAAAAAAAATATATATATATATACATTTGGTTTTTTTTAAGTTTTGAGTCTCGGATATACACCTTTTTAATTTAGGCCCGGCTGTGAAGGGCAGTGGTTCATTGAGTTCTGTGATATGATAATTAAGCCCTCTTTCTTGCCAGTGCTTGGTGTAACACTTTCTAGCCAAATGCACAAATAAATCAGATATCAGGACTTGATACCAAGTTGCTGGTTTTAAAATGTGGGTGTTGACTACCACTGTAATAGTTAAGAAGCTCCAAAGAAGCAAAACTGCTGGATCTACATTAGATCTAAGTAATGTGTTCATACATTTCATATGAATGAGTCACTGGCAATACCATACTACTGAATATGCAAATGAGTCCTGCACTACACTGAATGAACCAATGGCAGACATACAACTTTACTATGGAGCTCTTGATAGGCTACATGCCAG
This sequence comes from Hanleya hanleyi, assembly GCA_036873755.1. Taxonomy (NCBI): domain Eukaryota; kingdom Metazoa; phylum Mollusca; class Polyplacophora; order Lepidopleurida; family Hanleyidae; genus Hanleya; species Hanleya hanleyi. The sequence continues at coordinate 15,466 of JAVTVY010042512.1, forward strand.
TAAGTGTATGTAAATCAGTATGAAAGTAGGCCTAATGTATGCATACTTGGAGATCCCTTTTTAGAAGCCTGGAAAATGGTAGAAAAATTAAAAAAAATGTAAAAAAATAATCGATGACCGGTTAGACCTGAAAGTTTCAAAGGCACAAGTAAAACATAAAAGGATCATAACCTGTAAGTTTCAAGAACTTCCTTGCAATAGTTTTCGAGATATGGCTCGGACAGACGGACAGACACACTGCTAGGGCCACAACAATACTCCTGAGCCCGTAGGGCTGAGGAGTAAAAATGCCTTTTTCGTAAAGCACCATCAACAAGTGCCCAGTAGTGTTTCCATCTTCACAACGCCAAGGTTTCTTTTGGGCAAAAGGCGAAACCTCGACCATCTTGTATAACCCTCAGCCTTCCGCCCACTTTCAGTGTATAAGAATCTGTCGTCACATGATAACATTCAATGGTCGGGTAAAACAAGTGATCTGGTCGGTCAATATACACAGGCTTTGCCGATTGGCCGAAATTTACAGTATCATTCACCATGAACACGATCCATTCCCATGCATGTGTAGTAGGGGTACCTAAGATAGAGAGAGATACCCCAGGTTTTAGCGAAGATGTAGTGTTTCATGATGCCAACAAGATATGGGAATGTTCATATCTTCAAATTGGTATCATCTACACTGAAGGGTATAATTTGCCCTAATGAATTTCCAAGGCGTTTTCTAGTATATAATATGCCTGATTCACATTTACTACGCCTGCTCTCAGGACCAACATGGAAATAGTTTATATCGCAAGCTATTGATACTGTACTTAGTCCTGGCTTGAGCAGAATTAGACCAAAGTTAACTAAGGGAAGCAGCGTTGAAGATATTTCCCACATACGTTCCGGATACATGTATATAGGTATTCATTCATATGCATATTTAGCTGCAGGTGGATTACACATTTTCACGCAAACCCTTGTGGTTAACAGCGTACATATGGCATATACGAGGGAGACCATCACTTCCCCGGACTTTAACGCTAATCCTACTTGCATTTTGAAAGACCGAGAGAGCATTTGTGCTCAAGACCACTTTCCGCCCCTAACCCCCTCTAGTGGATTTTTCCCCGTAGCTTCGGAACGAACAAAGATCAAGAGCGGACACTTTGTGACTTTCCCGCTTTTTATACTGGGGTCATTTAGTGTCCATCGCCATACCCCTTGGAACAGAGGATCATGGGAAAATTTAAAATGGCGGTCATGATACTGTGACAAGTTGCGCTGTCGTAGATTTTCTTCAAAATTGGTGCCTTTTTATGCATAACAGTGCCCAAAAGTATTGTATTTCACATCAGACGATTATCTTCAAATTTATTATGTAGTTTTAGCGGAAAAATCTAAATAAAAAATACGAAAAAGCTGACCGAAATATATTCATAAAAACCAAGTCTAACACACAAGAGCTTAAGCGAAGCGGACAAATAAGGAACACATTCCCGTTGAAAAATGCCATTAAGCTGGAAAATAGACCAGTGTCTATTGAATACAGTTATGCTTTAGCAAAGTAATATATTTCCAAAAGCAAATTTACGAAAATTGGCCTTAGCATTACGGCGCTTAGGGTGCACTCCAGAGATTCTTCCATTCGGCATGGAATAGACTATGGGTCCGTTTTTCGGCCACCAGTTGTCGTAAAACCTTCAACCCAAATCACTCATATGTATATATTTTCTGAAAGAGCATGATGAAACTATTATTTTAAGATATAACACTGCTATGTTATAGAAAAATTAAACTCGAACATTCTCCTCCATGCTTGCTTCATTTTTCCTAGAAAACCCCTTAAAAATGTCGAAAAATGGTCAAATTCGGCTCAATTTCCAGAAAAATCTGTAAGAGCGATTTTAATTAAACTTCTTACACACGTTCCCTGGTCCGGTCTCAACTTAAAAAGGCAAACAAAAGTGGGTGTCAACCTAACCGTTTTTTGTCAGATTTTCTTCCCGTAAATGAGTCCCGATTTTTAGGCACACCCAAGGGGCATAACTGAGGCAGGACAAACTTTACTCCATGATCCCGATCAGCGTGTAGACGAAGCCAGCACTCGATTTGTACGTACTCGTTTGCAGCGTTGATAATGCTGAATAGGATGGCATTATAGATATAAGCTATTAAGAAGACAAGAAGAATTATGATGTAGCAGAACAAGGGCAGTCTATCGTATTATGAAATTAGAGAGGGGCCATTACTACGAAACTGTGGAGGGCCACCTTAAGGGGCAGGATGTTTTTTACGAAATTAATTATTCACATGTATCGTAATCTTAGAGTGTTTGCGAGTATGGCGGTATACAACACAACACTTGCCAGTTATACATATTATTTTGGGAAATCCGACCGATAACTTTCCCCCTACCCCATCTTTGTTTTGGTCACTTTTGCCAATTCTAGCAGGATTTTCGAGAATAAAACTCAAAATTAACCTATTTCTTCTTAATAATGGTCATCCATTCGGCAATATGAAGGCCGTGGTTGCTTTTCCGCTTTCCAATGATAGCAGAAACGCGGGTAAATGCAAATAAGAGCTGTAACCAAGTCAAATTATTGGTAATTTTGCACAGAAACATGGGAAATACTTCAGAAACTTGAGAAATAATTCGTAAAACCATAATAATATACATCCATTCCATCCTTTATGGACTGTAAATGGGTTCTCTTGTAAAAAAAAATTTACACTGGCAAATTTATATCATTCTGATAGGACCTCGTTCTGCCATAATATCCACCGAAATCTCATTCCAGGGGGAGATAACTCCTGTATGGAATACAGTATGCAATAACCTCGATAGTATACTAATGGACACACTGTGGATTATTTTAATCGAACTCCTGGTCTTCTTTTCACCTGCTGCCGAAAATAGCGCTTCAGGTGTAACTAGGCAGTCAAAATTAAACAATCTGGCGTAATGATACATCTCCGCTCCGTAACGGAGTCTACATTAAGATAATGCATAGACTCCACTATTATGCCTTAAAGGGTGCACTCCAGAGATTCTTCCATTCGGCATGGAATAGACTATGGGTCCGTTTTTCGGACATCAGTTGTCGTAAAACCTTCAACCCAAATCACTCATATGTATATATTTTCTGAAAGAGCATGATAAAACTATTATTTTAAGATATAACACTGCTATGTTATAGAAAAATTAAACTCGAACATTCTCCTCCATGCTTGCTTCATTTTTCCTAGAAAACCCCTTAAAAATGTCGAAAATGGTCAAATTCGGCTCAATTTGCAGAAAAAATCTGTAAGAGCGATTTCAATTAAACTTCTTACTCATGTTCCCTGGTCCGGTCTCAACTTAAAAAGGCAAACAAAAGTGGGTGTCAACCTGCTCGTTTTTTGTCAGATTTTCTTCCCGTAAATGAGTCCCGATTTTTAGGCACACCCAAGGGGCATAACTGAGGCAGGACAAACTTTACTCCATGATCCCGATCAGCGTGTAGACGAAGCCAACACTCGATTTGTACGTACTCGTTTGCAGCGTTGATAATGCTGAATAGGATGGCATTATAGATATAAGCTATTAAGAAGACAAGAAGAATTATGATGTAGCAAAACAAGGGCAGTCTATCGTATTATGAAATTAGAGAGGGGCCATTACTACGAAACTGTGGAGGGCCACCTTAAGGGGCAGGATGTTTTTTACGAAATTAATTATTCACATGTATCGTAATCTTAGAGTGTTTGCGAGTATGGCGGTATACAACACAACACTTGCCAGTTATACATATTATTTTGGGAAATCCGACCGATAACTTTCCCCCTACCCCATCTTTGTTTTGGTCACTTTTGCCAATTCTAGCAGGATTTTCGAGAATAAAACTCAAAATTAACCTATTTCTTCTTAATAATGGTCATCCATTCGGCAATATGAAGGCCGTGGTTGCTTTTCCGCTTTCCAATGATAGCAGAAACGCGGGAAAATGCAAATAAGAGCTGTAACCAAGTCAAATTATTGGTAACTTTGCACAGAAACATGGGAAATACTTCAGAAACTTGAGAAATAATTCGTAAAACCATAATAATATACATCCATTCCATCCTTTATGGACTGTAAATGGGTTCTCTTGTAAAGAAAATTTACACTGGCAAATTTATATCATTCTGATAGGACCTCGTTCTGCCATGATATCCACCGAAATCTCATTCCAGGG
>JAVTVY010042513.1:0-19277 GCA_036873755.1 Hanleya hanleyi
AGATACACCTCGTAAACCTTTACTGCAGAAAGTAGTTGTTATAGGTTAGCATCCTTACTCAAGGTTTCTTAATTGTTTGGTTATTAATACCAATCACCTTGTATAATGCTATATCAGGCAAGTCGCTTTTGTTTTCTCAAGAACTGATGTTTTAGCTCCATCTTGTATACATGTATTTCTTCAGGATTGGGTGGATGATTATGATCATGTCGAACAGTGCGAGAAATCATTTATTAACGTCTGAAACATATACGTTGATATTTTCCTGGAGTATTGTCCGTTTTACATGTTATATTCATAAATAAATCAGCAGATTTCATGGCCATATCGCGATTTCCAGCTGCTATTACACCAAATAATCCAGAGGACTACTTCAGTATAACAATGAGTTATTTGTAAATTTAAGGTTGAGGTTTATACATTTGATGTTGATGGTGCCTCCATTAAACCCTTTCTTACTAGCATCTGTAACAGCAACACAGTTGAGTTTAGGATATGAACACTAATATAAAGGTGTTTAAATAAGTGGACATATTTCACGTTTAATTCTAACACCTTATTCACCGTGTAAGGAAACGATAAATCAGAATGAATCAAAAGTTTGTACCTCTAAGTTTAAGTAAGCGTGACATCTTCGACGAGACACTTGATACTCTCTATATAGGTCAGTGTGGTATAGCTGAATAGATGTAGGAACTATTAACAACAGGCAATATACTTCTAGATATGAATACAAAAAATAACCGTATCGCAGGTTTCGCTAGTCAGATATATTTGAAAGCATAGGCACATAAGGATTAACTCATACGTAACGAAAAAACACGTCTTCTTTCGAGCACTGATCGTTGAATCAGAGACAAGGGCGGGGTTTGCCAAACCGTGGAATTGTTGCAATGACACACTGTCCAATATAATACTGGCCTCACAAATTGACATGGTTTATATGTCGAATTAAATTACCTGCTATAATGACGATTCACTCTTTAGCAGGAAGATCATTTTCATGGGTCCCGGAGTAGTTCGGAATATTATGACAAAGCTTAATTACTCCCTATTCCCTTCCCACTCCGGCCCAAAAGTTAGAACGCATATAAGGGAAGTGGGAAGAGGTGCCGACATACTGACAGAGCCAAATGACTTCACAGTATAGTCTTCTGGTTAACCTATTCTAAAGCACATACCAAGAATCTAACGATTCGTGATATGTGTTGTATCTCAGGTACGCTTTTATTGTACCTGTTCATGTGACAACTTGGATGACATGACCACACGGCCCCTAGCACCGGCATAAGCGGTATTAGATACAAATCTAGAGAGCTATGATGGAAATGCTCTGACAACTCGTATATTGGTAATTGGTGAGCTGTTTCGCTGTGACAACTGTTACACTGGGGATTGCTGAGCTGTATCGTCGTGAGATGACGGCATTTAACATAAAACACTAGTATGTAAGGCCCGACGTCGACACGGCATCAACTTCCCACAATGCCTACATATATCAAAGAATAAAAGGTCTGTACAGGGGGCGGGCCTAGGGGACGAAACGAACCACCAGCAGAATCTCGCCATATACAGGTAGAAATTACAACGCATATAAGGGACCGGCATTTGTAATACATACATTTAGGATGCTTAAATTCAGCGGTAAAAGCATTATCTCGCGTATTTTAAACATGTTCATAAACTAATTTAACAAGAGTCGATAGGCTCGATAATACGCCCGTGCACACTGAACAACGCTGAACATATGTGATGGAAAAGCAATCACAGGAGGACATTAGAATGGACAATGCAGATATTTGGTAACCATAGTTTGTACTCAACAAATCACAAATGCTCTTAATCCATTTTTTTTTCTTCAGATTTTCAGCTTAAGTGACCTTGGCCACCTCACAAATTATTGGGTCTTGTTGTGTCCTATATATTCGGTATACCCAAAGTATAGTACAAGTACCAAATCTGGAAAACGTTCGCGATATCGCACAGAAAATAAAGTTTATACGGAAGGACGGACAGACATACCTCAAAATCAATAGTTTCCTTGTTTGCCATCAGTTTGAGACATACTTCAAATCTTACCATAATCCACATCTATGAACTGCAATTACTACATATGTTTTCATTTTACTTGTAGGTGTTTGGGTGGGCACGGGTTCCTGTTGCTTCAATGCATTTTGCTGAGAAGCAACAGGAACTTGATAATGTGACGTCTAGCTATGTAATATCACTTGTCTTTATTGCATCATGTAAGGGTCCTGTCTGTGTCTTGTGTGCTCTCTCAGTGTTTTATAGGGAGGATGGAGGGTGTCTGGTTCCATGCTGCTTCAAAGATTTCTTCTTTGAAGTAGCAGGAACGCAACTTGGCTGGGTGGTGCTTAGTTGGTTCGTGGCGATATGGCTGAAATATTGATGAAAGCGACGTTAAATTTTATTCACGCACGCCAATCCATAATCTTGAACTGGAGATTTTCCGAAATCTTTGCAGATTTTCGGGACCATGTGACCTCCATATTTTGTCAGCATATCACTGAATGCTACTGAGCGTTTATTCAATGCTAAATTAATCAATACAAACGACAGGATCAGCAAGATTTATGACCTTTCCCCAGATGAATTTCTCTTGCAGATACTAGTAACTTGAATCTATTTGCAAACACTGTGATGATCAAGCTACATTTGCCGCTAAGAGCTCAATGGCTGGAAACTTTAGGTTATACCCGAGACTGTGTCTATCTCCGCTAGTGTCATAACTATGCCGAGATTCATCGTTCCTAAACTTCTGAACGAAACTGATATCTTACTCATCTAAAGTTGACATTATTATGGCAAACATTGCGAAAGTAAATAAGTTCCTTTTCAAGTGATATTGACAAAACTGATAGTTATCTCGCTACCGTACCTCCAATGATGAAATGAAGTATTTAACGTTTCCACATTTCCTGCATACTATTGCCATTTCCATTTTCCTTCAAGGATATAACCTTTTGCTAGTGTTTATTAATCGCTGTTCACCCAATCCAGCACACGCCTTTTCCGATAGCGAATACTACATCGTTCCCAACTAACAAGATTATGTAACATATTTACTTGTTTCTTCTCGCATACATGTAATAAGGATTATGAATACTACAAAGTAACAATTTATATCATGTCTGATTGTCAAGAACCTTCATGTTCAGCTATTTCAAGGAAAAGTCAAACGAACTTCAGAAAGCTGTATCTTTGCACATACAAATCCAAATGTCACCAAACATTACATATAAATTGAGGCGATTTGCAAGAGATGGAAAAAATTGACGTCTGGCGACTAAATAGCAACCATATGACTCTACAGGAAAGCATTCCTCGGCACCCAACATTCAGAACCGAGAAAATGGTGGATTCTCGAATGTAGCTTTAGTATCCCAGCCGCGCTTTTATTGCTGATGTTCGTGTGGAGATTATGAAGTATCCACACAGCCCTAGCACCAGCTTAAGCGGAACTAGATACGCTAGCACGGGAGCTGTGATGACAGGCCAGCTCAAACAACTCATCTGATGTTAATGGATGAGCATCGTGGACGTCTGACGGAGAAAACGCTCACCATGGGGTAAAACTGGTAAATGCAAGAATATCCAGAGAAACTAACCTGTAATGCCCGACGGCGGATCCACACACTGTTTCTGATTGTATTCCAATGCTAGCTATATGACATTCGGAAAAAATTAAACTGTAACTTGGATAACAACTAGGGTAAAGTTATTCGCCACTTTTTTTCTGGTAGAAGCTGAACACGGCGGATATCCGTACCTAAGAGGGTCGCTAGGCTGGTAGTATATTACAGGACATATAACGATGTGCAATTTTTATTTTTTTCATTAGTTCCGATACTATATTTCAGATATTCGACTGACTATTAAGAGATATTGCTTCTCTTGGATACTTCTGGATTAATTAGTCAACAATTCTAAGTACCCTTCGAACTTTAGTTGATAGTTTATATCGGTAACTATTTCGTTTTCAGACAAGTCGCGTACATTTGTACTTCCTGGTCTGTCGGATATTTACATTGTAACGTTTTATATGGGTATATTTTTTTCAACTTGGCGAGTATTCTGTTATCAATAGCTATGAAAAGCAGCTTTAATTCAATTCACAAATCTTGTCTTAGAACAGAATTTGTGATACGCCGTCCTGTGATGAATGGCTTCAACATGAAAAACTTTATTTTGAATCTTGAAACATATATAGGAAATAAAAGGCGATAGAGATGACAGGCCCTAATCTATGAACGACACCTGTGTATGTGTCATCTTTGTTGACAACGAAGTCGTCCATAAAGCTGACGTGACCTTATTTAATGCACGAATGGTTGTGAACAAAAATATATATATATTCACGAATAATGCCCGCCGGAATTAATCCATATGAAAGTTCCGAGATTACGACGCCATTCTGCCAACTTCTCATCCGAGTTCCGTTGCCTCCATCGCATACATAAAGCCGGAGTCCACCAAGAACCTTCAAGTCCTTGATAAATTTTATCAAAACTGCTGGTTATTACTCCAGTATATAATACTACCGCCGTACATGCGCAGTCAGAATTTTTTTTTTGTTTTTTTTTTTTTTTTTCCACATAATCAACTACTAGTACACCAAGTACTATGACATGATTTGATAGAGGCCAAATCATTCTTCTGACTTCAACAAATGGTATGGTTGCAGTGGAGTTACCTTGATACTGAGGGCCGTGTGCACCATAGCCATACAAAACATTATGGCCATAATAAACTATCCATATGTAAGGGCTACTTGGGTACCCTTGACGTTATGCCTGTATAGTCCGTAATCCACTTCCAACCCGTATTCCGAGTCTTGTACTTTTCCGCCACGTCACTCCATGAGCAGCCATTTTATGGATAAACTCCAGCAGCGTGTTCGCTGAACCATTTGTATTTCTACGGGATTTGGAGACCCAGAAATGTGAGTTACTTGGCTAACAAACTTGTAAATATTCGCTGTAACGATAGAAGTAGTAGTATAAGAGCATTTGAGCGGGATTTGACCTCAGAACTTTGCATATGACCTCTGTGACGTCACGCGACAGCCAATCAGAAGCGAGTATTCTGTCACATGGGGTCATTGTGGTGGGGTGGTGGATGGTGGGTTTAAGATGGCGGTTGTGGTGGGGTGGTGGATGGTGGGTTTAAGATGGCGGTTGTGGTGGGGTGGTGGATGGTGGGTTTAAGATGGCGGTTGTGGAAATTTGCATATTAGGGAGGTCACGGGAGGGTCACAGAGGTCAAGTGCAGTATAGTTCCGGCAGAAAGACCAAAAGCTACCTCCAATCCAGGAGAGTTCCAATTGCTGCAGGGGATGTATTCAGGATGTATTCATCCGCGGTGATGCGGTCTGACCGCGGTTTTGGCGGTGATTCGGTCTCGGGAAAAAGCTTCCGCGGAGAAAAAGTAGTCCCTAGATAAAATGGTCCGATGGGGTCGAGTGAGGTATCAAAGTGAAGCTTATGTGAAGGGGCATCTAATGGGCTGGGTGTGGGTTGAACTATCGGCATTCTGCGCATGCGCGGTGGCCGAAGGGTATGAAAGTAGACGTTTTGGAGCCAGGGGAGCCCCTAATGGTCCAATCGGGTCGAGTGAGGTATCAAAGTGAAGCATTCGTGAAGGGACATCTGATGGGCTGGGTGTGGAGTTGAACTATCGGCATTCTGCGCATGCGCGGTGGCCCAAGGGTATGAAAATAGACGTTTTTGAGCTAGGGGAGCCCCTAATGGTCCAATGGAGGCGTATGAGGTATCAAAGTGAAGCACTCGTGAAGGGGCATCTAATGGGCTGGGTGTGGGGTTGAACTATCGGCATTCTGCGCATGCGCGGTGGCCGAAGGGTATGAAAATAGACGTTTTGGAGCCAGGGGAGCCCCTAATGGTCCAATCGGGTCGAGTGAGGTACCAAAGTGAAGCATTCGTGAAGGGGCATCTAATGGGCTGGGTGTGGGATTGAACTATCGGCATTCTGCGCATGCGCGGTGGCCCAAGGGTATGGAAATAGACGTGTTGGGATGTAGGGGAGCCCCTAATGGTCCAATGGGGTCGAGTGAGGTATCAAAGTGAAGCATTCGTGAAGGGACATCTGATGGGCTGGGTGTGGGGTTGAAATATTGGCATTCTGCGCATGCGCGGTGGACCAAGGGTATGGAAATAGACGTTTTGGCATCTAGGGGAGCCACTAAGGGTCCGATGGGGTCGAGTCAGGTATCAAAGTGAATCATTCGTGAAGAGGCATCTGATGGGCTGGGTGTGGGGTTGAAATATCGGCATTCTGCGCATGCGTGGTGGCCCAAGGGTATGAAAATAGACGTTTTGGCATCTAGGGAAGCCCCTAAGGGTCCGATGGGGTCGAGTGAGGTATCAAAGTGAGGCATTCGTGAAGGGGCATCTGATGGGTTGGATGTACGGTAGGAATATCATGCGCAGACAGCAATGCGGAGCTCTCGGCCAATCAGAAGCGAGTATTTCAAATCCGTCACAGAGCTCTCAGCCAATCAGAAGCGAGTATTTTGACCCGGTGCTTTATGGGACATATCCAAGATGGCGGCACGTATGTTCAAGATGGCGACACATCCGGTGTCGAAAACTGGCCATTTCGTCGGGATGTGGTCACCTAGTGTCGAAAACTGGACCCTGTATGGGTCCCGCTAGACGTTTTGGAGCTAAGGGCGCCACTAATGGTCCAATGAACAAGTGTGTGACGTCACTTCCGGTTGGGATGAATGGGGCGTGACCTCTGGCCATGTCTAGACTTGTCTGTGTCTGTCATGTACTGGGGGTTTTTTTCTCTACAATGGCGTTCACGTGCTGTGGTAGGTCTGCGCAAGTGTGTCACGTCACTTCCGGTTTTCACTAAAACGATCTCCAATTTTTCCGGCCCCGGCGGGCCCCGGCCCCCCACTGCAGCGCGCGCGCGCGGGTTCTCCGACGACAGTTCTCCTACGAGCCATTCTGCCCCTTACACCCCGGGTGGGGTTACACGTCTATGAAGATAAAGTCACCCTGGTGGAAGACCGTGGAGATATTTGCTGGGCGCCCGCTGAGACCTTATCGAATACGGTGACGCTACCTCGTGACGGCTGGACCAAATTTAAACGGGGGTTGAGCGGCGAGCTCGACGGAAACCTCATCCACATAGACAATGCCATCTACGTATACCGTGCAACCTTCTTCCTACGCCTGGGCCGCTACCAAGACCCTACGCGAGGCTTCACCCTAGACGCCGATCTGTGGTCAGCCTTGGAGAAAGTGGTGCCTATTGTGGACCAGCTGTTTACACCGGACGAGCGATCATCACACCAGTTGGGGTGGGCTCGTGCTATTGAGGATGCGCTGGCTGAACCCCATGAACAACTACATGAACCCGACGACGACGATGCCATTGATTACCCGGCTAGACTCAGTCAGCCCAGTGACATGACCACCTGATCCTTTGATCTCACGGGGTTCTCCCTATAAATACGAGAGACAGTGAAATCTGGTACCATTCACGTACTGGCCATGGCGGAGCATATAGTACTGGCGTATTTCAGCTTGACCCCCGAGGTTTTCCTGCACGTGTATGCGGATAAGGTCGATATCATGGAGGAGGTGGGAGACATCTGTGATGCGGACCCTACACAACCGCGCCCGGCTCACATTCGTCTGTCCCACGAGGGCTGGACCAAATTCAAACGGGTGTTGTCTGGTGAACTGGACGGCGATCTCATCCACTTGTGTCACGATGTGTACATCCGACGCGGCCCTTTCTTTGCTCAATTGGCTCGGCTAGATGGAGGTACAGTGCATTTTACCCTTCACCCTCATCTATGGTCTGCATTGGAAGATGCCGTGGTAGATGTGGATGAAGTGCTTATCAAGCGGTCATCAGACGAGTTGGACTGGTCATTGACCATGGCCACTGTGGAAGCCCACGAAGAAAATCACAAAGAAACTCCGGCCCAAGATATACCCGTTATAAATAAACGATAGAGCCAGGGTCCATCATCATTGTGTCACCATGAAGCGCTGGGAGAAGGTGTTGGATAACTTATACTACAGTCCCGACAGTCCGGCGCCTATAGTGCATTGTCGGCTCTCTATCGAGCGGCCAAACCCCAGGGGATACAACGTGCCCAAGTCCGAGATTGGTTAAGAAAACAAGACACCTCTACCTTACATCGATCTGTCCGTCGCCATTTTCTACGGAACCGCGTCATCGTGGGAGGAATAGATGTCCAGTGGCAAGCGGATTTGGTCGATATGAGCGCCTTTGCCAAACACAACGATGGGAATCGGTATATCTTGACGTGCATCGATATCCTATCCAAGTATGCGTGGGTGGTACCCATCCGGACGAAAACGGGGGCGAATCTCATAGTGGCGTTCAAAGACATCTTCAAGACCGGGCGCAAACCTTTGTATTTGCAAACCGACGAAGGCACGGAATTCCTCAACAGACCGTTCCAACAGTTTCTGAAAGCCCAGAAGGTGTTTTTCTTCCATACGTACAACGAGACCAAGGCTTCCGTGGTGGAAAGTTCAACAGGACATTCAAAGGCCGTATGTATAAATATTTCACCTACAAAGAATACAAGGCGGTACATCGATGTTCTCCCGAAACTGGTGAGGGGTTACAATCGAGCCTATCATCGGAGTATAGAGAGAGCCCCCATTACCGTGACCCAACGCAATGAAGCCCAAGTCCGCCGTGTCTTGTACCCCAGGCCATCGCAGCGAACGACGAAGGCGGTGTACAAGGTCGGGGACCCTGTACGGATCAGTAAAGTCAAGGGCAAGTTCGAGAAAAGTTACTTGCCCAACTGTAAACACACCCACAGTGGCGCCCCCAGCTGGGATGTGTGTGTGTTTGATGATGGAGATAATAAAAAGAATGAATACCACAGCAGGGTTGACTTTGTCTGTGAGGTGGATAAAAAGGGCAGAGTTGTGGGTTCTAGCATTAGTTGTACAGGATGTCTGCGCGAGTACGGAAGCACGCTCCCACGCTCCGTGTATTGAAGACGGCCCCACCCGAGTTGGTCCGAACCATTGTACGCGGTGCGGACCCTGACCTTGTACGCTGTCTGTGCGAGATCGGGTATAATCTGTTAAAAGGCAACGTACCACTGACTCCGGCTCAGAAGACCAAGTTGGCCAAGCATAAGACAGGTCTCCGAACCCTAGTCCATAAGCGGGTCCCACAAACACAAAAGAAAAAGATGTTACAGAAAGGCGGCTTTCTCGGGGCCATCTTAGCACCGTTGGCCGCTTCCGTGTTGGGTCCAGTATTGGGTGGACTCTTCGGCCGACAATGAACCACACGAAAAAAATGGTCCTCGTCGAACCACGGTTGCTTCAAAACCTCCAATCGCCCTACCCTGTGCCACCTACGGTGAAGACCATAAACAGCCTCGATGGAGAGATGCAACAGATCTTACAGAGACCGGGGTTAAGCGACAGTGAGAAAGTACAACGGTACAATGAGACGCTTCAACGGTACATGACGTTCATGGACCAATACAAAACCCTGTCTACCCCAGCAACAGCACCACCACCACCACCACCACCACCACCACGTGACAGACCGCCGACCTCAGCACCGTTCCAACAGCCGGGTGGGGTAGCCCCCACAGCCCCACAGTGGGTGGAAGACGAAGTGCTGAAGAGTGTACCTGCCTCGTTCAAGAAACAAGCTGGCCTGGTATTACAACTGATGAAACAGAATCCTAACATGACTTGGAATGATAAAGGCGAACTCCTGGTACAGAATCAGGTGGTCCCCGGCACCCACATGACGGATTTAGTGAATGACTTGATGCGTAAACGCAGATCGCACACGGATCCTCGAGGATGGGAGGTCTTCACTCAAGGCTTGAAAGACATGCATGTACCACAGGAATTGGTGGGGAACCCCCACCGCTGGGCCTTTATGCAGCAAACCCAGCAATCGCCGAGTCGTGCACCACGACAGATTCCACAACCTTCTTGGGAAGCCGACTGGGAACCGGAGTCACCCCCCAAAACTCCACCATCACCACAACGGGCACCTTCTTTTCAAACCTTTAAAAAACCACCCTCGATCAGGACACCCCACATCTCCAGAGCCGTGACACGTAGCAAGTCAACGCGACGAACACGACGCCGGACACAACCGCCCAAGGCCTGGAACACCTATTAAAACCAACAGCAGCAGCAGGACAGCTCAGTCGCCATGTTTTACCTGACCCTACCCAGTAACAGTTCATCAACACGATCACGGTGGATATAAGAGATGACACGGGACGACCGGTGGCATTCGAACGCGGGAAAGTGGTGCTGACACTTCATTTTCGACAAGCACGTGCTCCCCACTTTGCATAATGAAAGTACCTTACGAGTGCGATGCACGCAGCTATACCGACTATTATGCCCAACAGGCCGGGGGTGGCTTTCCGGTCTTTAGCGGTGCACGCATGCAACGAGGACATGGACTGGGGAACATACTCGGCAGCATTGTGAAAACGTTCCTGCCCTTGGTGACGCGTGGGGTGAAAGCAATCGGCAAACAAGCGGTACGCAGTAGACTGCAAGTGGCCGGTGATGTCTTGGGGGGTACGGCACCCAAAGAATCCTTGAAACGGCGGGCCAAAGAAGCGGGGGGCGTCTTGGTGGCCAAAGCACAACGCACCGTTGGGAATAAAAGAGCTGCCCCACCGAGACCACGCACCAGTCGACGACCGACCCAGCGACGACGCACATCGAAGAAGACAAAGGATATCTTTTCTTAAAACATGTCCTTAATCCACGCCGAGTCCTGCCCCTCCACCAACAGTGAATTTGATTTGTGGACCGTGCCGCCCACACAGACCAGTGTCGAACAAGGATTATGGGTGGAGCATCTCCCGCTCTCCAGCATCAACGAAACCGGGCCCATCGAGTTCACCATCAGTAATGCGGATACGGCCTATGTGGATTTAGCCCATACCTACTTGTATGTGAAAGCCAAGGTGGTCAATGGAGCTGGCACCAGAATCGCTGACCAAGCAACGGTTGGCCCGACGAATCTCTGGCTGCACTCGATGTTTCAGCAGGTGGATATTTTTCTCAGCGACAAACTCATCAGTGACTCCACCAACACGTACCCCTATCGAGCCTACATCGAGACACTGTTGTCGTATGGCCGAGAGGCTAAAAAATCTCAGCTGACAACCGCTTTATTCTACAAGGACACGCCCGAGCACATGGACACGGCGGACAATGGGGGATATAACAAACGGAAGGCTTTCACTGCGAACAGTGCCTCGGTGGATATGATGGGTCGACTGCATGCAGACATGTTCATGCAAGACCGGTACCTCTTGAACAAGATCCCCATCAAAATCCGACTGATACGGGCGCCTCCGACCTTCGCCTTGATGGCCACTAACGTAGAGGGGCATGCAGCGGACTATAAGATTGTCATCCAAGACGCAGTCCTGTATGTCCGAAAAGTGAAACCGAATCCAGCCGTTCAATTGGGACACATGAAAGCCTTGGAAACAAAACCAGCCCAGTACCCTATCCGACGTGTACAAACCAAAGTGTTCTCTGTGCCTGCTGGAAATATGGGCGCCAACAAAGAAAACCTGTTCCTGGGGGAACTACCCAAGCGATTGATCCTGGCCTGTGTGGAAAATACCAGTTTCAGCGGAGCCTACCCAGAGAATCCGTTTGACTTTCAACATTTCGGCATCAATTTTGTGGCCCTGTATGTGGATGGACAACAGGTGCCAGCCACGGCCTTAACACCGAACTTTGGGCGGAGGAATTTCATTCGAGCCTATCAGAGCCTGTTCACAGCCACCGGTCAAATCAACCAGGACGAAGGGAATATGATCAGTCGGGAGGACTACGCGAACGGATGCACGTTGTTCTGTTTCGATCTGACCCCCACCTTAGAGAACGACCATCAGCTGGCCCTGGCCAAGCAAGGCAACTTACGGTTGGAAATCCACTTTGCACGAGCCCTGGCGACCACCGTCAATGTGATCTGCTACGCCGAGTTTGACAACATCATTCAAGTGGACAAGACGCGCAACGTCCTGTGTGACTTGTCCACCTAACATGGATACAGACCAGATAACCACCGTGCTGGAGAATGACCCAGAGACACGTATGGTCTTTCAAGGGGTGTTCGCCCGAGATGTGTTTCCATTAGATCGTATGTATCCTGCTGCTTACGTTCTCAACACGGACCCGATGGATCGACCCGGTGAACACTGGGTGGCCGTGTACTTGACAGAACAGCAGGGCGAATACTTTGACCCGTACGGCCTGCCACCCCCCCATCCCGATTTAACAGACTTTATGGATCAAGGCACAGAGACGTGGTGTTGGAACAGTCAAACGTTGCAAAGCCTGACCAGTGGCGTGTGCGGACAATATTGCTTGTTTTACCTGTACCATCGATGCCGGGGAAGACCCTTATCTACCATCGTACCGATGTTTGACGAGTACCCCCAGGCCGAGGACCGCGATGTACTCGTCTATGACTGGGCCGCCCATCATTTCAATGTACAAGTCCCGTTCTGGGCTTGAATTCTTTCAATGTACACACACCCGCTGTTCTGGGCTTAAGTTTAAAAGCCCCCTGTTCTGGGCTTCAGTTCTTTCAATGTACAAGCCCCTTGTTCTGGGCTTGAGTTTTCACGTGGTTGTTCTCACGTTGTTGTTGTTACTGAATAAAAAAACAAAATGAGATCTCACCAAAAAACCCTGTCTTGTGTGTTTTATTCATAATGCATCAATGCCCAATGCGGAGATTCAGTCAAACTGAAATCAGTGGTGTAGGATGGGGCCAAAATGTAACCCATCAATGTTAGAATGCAAGAGCACTATAGTAAAAATAGAGAGCCAATGAAATCAGCCCACAGACCAAGTACGTGTTTTTGGTCTAGGTTCTGAGCGGGCATTTCATTGAGGTACGTGTATACGGTGAGTGAAGAGACTCGTCCAACACGTATAGATTATTACTATAAGTTCTATGAGCATAATGCATGAAACTGGTTTTGAACACCGTATTAGCCAATCAGTGGCCTAGAATGGAGCCAAAGGTAACCCATCCATGTCCAGAAAACATTATCAGGGTGTACAAGAACCCAGATGTAGGCGTGGACGTCAGCGAAAGCACACCGTGAGTACCCCAATTCGATTGGCTGATTGTTCGACCGCTGATTGGTTCTTTTTCTCGACCGCTGATTGGCTCTTTTTCTCGACCGCTGATTGGTCCAAATGGACCTGCCCATCCTTCCCAGGTTCATCTAGAATCCCCTTTTTTGTGCTCAAGCTCTGACTTGTGTCATTGGACATTGGACCGTCTGACCTGGAGGTGACCCTTTGACCTTTTCACCCGCGTCCGCGCACGGGCACTGCCGGGGATGACGCGTACTTCCGGAGAACTCGCGCGCGCTGCGGCCGGAGAACCCGCGCGCGCGCGCGCTGCGGTGGGGGGCCGGGGCCCGCCGGGGCCGGAAAAGTTGGAGATCGTTTTAGTGAAAACCGGAAGTGACGTCACACACTTGCGCAGACCCACCACACCACGTGAACGCCATTGTAGAGAAAAAACCCCAGTACATGACAGACACAGACAAGTCTAGACATGGCCAGAGGTCACGCCCCATTCACCCCAACCGGAAGTGACGTCACACACTTGTTCATTGGACCATTAGTGGCGCCCCTAGCTCCAAAACGTCTAGCGGGACCCATACAGGGTCCAGTTTTCGATACTAGGTGACCACATCCCGACGAAATGGCCAGTTTTCGACACCGGATGTGCCGCCATCTTGAACATACGTGCCGCCATCTTGGATATGTCCCATAATGCACCGGGTCCAAATACTCGCTTCTGATTGGCTGAGAGCTCTGTGACGGATTTTAAATACTCGCTTCTGATTGGCCGAGAGCTCCGCATTGCTGTCTGCGCATGATATTCCTACCGTACATCCAACCCATCAGATGCCCCTTCACGAATGCTTCACTTTGTTACCTCACTCGACCCCATCGGACCCTTAGGGGCTTCCCTAGATGCCAAAACGTCTATTTTCATACCCTTGGGCCACCACGCATGCGCAGAATGCCGATATTTCAACCCCACACCCAGCCCATCAGATGCCCCTTCACGAATGATTCACTTTGATACCTGACTCGACCCCATCGGACCCTTAGTGGCTCCCTAGATGCCAAAACGTCTATTTCCATACCCTTGGTCCACCGCGCATGCGCATAATGCCGATATTTTAACCCCACACCCAGCCCATCAGATGTCCCTTCACGAATGCTTCACTTTGATACCTCACTCGACCCCATTGGACCATTAGGGGCTCCCCTACATCCCAACACGTCTATTTCCGTACCCTTGGGCCACCGCGCATGCGCAGAATGCCGATAGTTCAATCCCATACCCAGCCCATTAGATGCCCCTTCACGAATGCTTCACTTTGATACCTCACTCGACCCGATTGGACCATTAGGGGCTCCCCTGGCTCCAAAACGTCTATTTTCATACCCTTCGGCCACCGCGCATGCGCAGAATGCCGATAGTTCAACCCCACACCCAGCCCATTAGATGCCCCTTCACGAGTGCTTCACTTTGATACCTCATACGCCTCCATTGGACCATTAGGGGCTCCCCTAGCTCAAAAACGTCTATTTTCATACCCTTGGGCCACCGCGCATGCGCAGAATGCCGATAGTTCAACTCCACACCCAGCCCATCAGATGTCCCTTCACGAATGCTTCACTTTGATACCTCACTCGACCCGATTGGACCATTAGGGGCTCCCCTGGCTCCAAAACGTCTATTTTCATACCCTTCGGCCACCGCGCATGCGCAGAATGCCGATAGTTCAACCCCACACCCAGCCCATTAGATACCCCTTCACATAAGCTTCACTTTGATACCTCACTCGACCCCATCGGACCATTTTATCTAGGGACTACTTTTTCTCAGCGGAAGCTTTTTCCCGAGACCGAATCACCGCCAAAACCGCGGTCAGACCGCATCACCGCGGATGAATGCATCCTGAATACATCCCCTGCAGCAATTGGAACTCTCCTGGATTGGAGGTAGCTTTTGGTCTTTCTGCCGGAACTATACTGCACTTGACCTCTGTGACCCTCCCGTGACCTCCCTAATATGCAAATTTCCACAACCGCCATCCACCACCCCACCACAACCGCCATCTTAAACCCACCATCCACCACCCCACCACAACCGCCATCTTAAACCCACCACCCGCCACAAAATGCAAATTTCTGAGGTCAAATCCCGCTTAAATGCTCTTATACTACTACTGATAGAGCTAAGCGAGAATGAACGGATATCTCTTGATTCCTATAATTTAGTGTTCTGTAAAGCGAACATAAATTCAACTTTCGTTTTTGATGCGCTAACACGTGTTGTCGCATGCAAGTCTAGAAATCGGTTAAATGATACTCTTACACCGTGCTTATGCCATTCAAATGTTGCTGTAAATAGAACAAATGAGAATAACACACGATTCAGAGAGTTTTGAATAAGTTTATTTGGATTATGAGTTTAACCTGGTAACATGTAAAAGCAAACGTTACATGTACGTTTTGCAAGTGCAAAGTTGTCTCCCTTTTACCAGTTATGTGTATGGACAATGGACAATGCAAGATTATGTAAGCACTCTCAGTGTATGATTTCACGTTGGAATAATGTCAGAATAGATTTTATATTTTAACTAATTTTATACAAGTGATTAAGAGAATTAATTGAATAGAGTGATTACATTATTGAGTATATTGAATTCATGTCAAAGAATCATTAGAGCAGTAAGTTCCTGTGGACTATACATATGGAATTTGTTACAGACAGACGTGTTGGAGATTGTCGTAGTGTGTGGGTATGCTGTAACTGGCCTGAACATTTACATGCACGCCCATTGGCTTAGGTGGGTAAACATACTGTGTGGTTCATTGGGTGTCTTTGGAATTAGTTAATAATGAATTATTAACGAATAAATAATTAGTCCATCTTAAGAACAATACTGTCTATTAACGTATCGGTGTTGAATGTGAAACTCGATTACTAAATCTAATAGTTAATGCATGGATTTAATAGGCTGCATGTATTCAAGATTCGATGATTGCAATTGATTGATCTTATAATTCGTATCATTAAATTCATTTAATTAATCTGTAATTGATTGAGAATGTAATTCGGATGTACTCGTCACCAGACAAACACTATTGGCCAAGCCATTTACTTACAGATGGTTACACCATATATTAGACTGGCATTGGGTGCAGTAACCATGGTGACGACACCTAGTCAATGTTGATGTGGAGCATTGTGAATGCTAAACTAGTGTATACATCACCCAGCGGGGGATGAGGGTAAGACTGCTATATAGATGGAATTCACTCCATTTTACTGTTTTATTCATGATCATGATATTACAGGTTACATGTACACTGATGTATAATGACACAACATAACACATAATGATATGAGAAATTACTTTATTTTCATTAACATGAATCCATTGTGACATTACATTAATTGCAATTCACTGTTCATTATTAGAAGTTCATTGATTAGTTGAATTATAATATAAAAGAGATGGATTATTCCTTCTGGTTCCTGTATAGTGAGAGATGCTACATGTAGACTTAACTGATTAAGTCCTAGCAATTGGCATTGGTCTCTAACTGCGACATTCTATTATGTACACAGGATTAACTGTAAGAGTTATAGAGAATAACTGTTGGTTGGAGGCACGCGACCTTATTATACGACATGTAAACCGACTACTGAGTAAATGCGCTACCAAAGTTGTTGAACAGTAGTATGGTAAGGTAAATGAGATGCATGGATGACATACTGTAAAAGTAAATGACTTCTCATTTGTGTATTTACCATAGGTCTTGGTCTGGGTCTGGGTCCGTCTATGTTTCCGGTCCGGAGACCCATTGTACACGTCTAACTCAGGCATATAAAAGAACCATGACGATTCTCAACACTTCGGACTTGTGTTTTCATTGGTTGAGTCTTCCACCCCTCTTTACATGGTGGCAGCGGTGGGATGCCTCAATGTGATGGATGATGAAGTGATGACCCCCAGTCTGCCCAGCCTTCCAGTTAATTAGGTTGACTGCAAATAGACAATGGCTACCCTGTTTGCTTGGACGCAAACCCATGCGACAACGAATTCTGGCTGACATTTCGGTGTGTCACCCTGTTGGAAACGGGATAACCTGTGATGGTAGCGGAACTGTTGGAAACTGGTCCCTGTATAAGGGCGATATTATAAACTTGACTTTGGAACAGAATTGATGGGATTTCTCCCTCGGTGTGTGGTGAACAGTGATACCAAGGGAAGCCGAGCAGTGAAAGCCAGTCCTGCAGTCTCTGGTGATGTCGAAAATTGGTCACTTAGTGAATGAGTTTTCTTGAACTTTATTAATTCATCTGGAAATTGACTACTATATGCAGTTAAATGAAAACGATTTCTTTGAATGAACTATTAATGTACCATAATGCAAAATGGTAGGTTTCATAAGATGTTACCGTAGAAATTTGAATGTCCACTCTTGAATGTCGGGTACTATGAATATTGATTGTTTTGACTGTATGCTTTGAACATGGCCGACGCCGATGCTATACAGAAGCTTACTGAGGAGCTTGAGGCTCTTAGAGCTCAATTCCGGGAGCAGAATGACCAAGCGCCACTCCCGACAGAGACGAAACCTATTGTTATTTTGTCCAATC
Organism: Hanleya hanleyi; assembly: GCA_036873755.1. Classification (NCBI taxonomy): domain Eukaryota; kingdom Metazoa; phylum Mollusca; class Polyplacophora; order Lepidopleurida; family Hanleyidae; genus Hanleya; species Hanleya hanleyi. The sequence goes on from JAVTVY010042513.1 coordinate 17,779, forward strand.
ATAAACTAGAGAAGTTCAGAGGTCGCCCCGACAAGCCAGGTGAACCGTCAGCTCGTGAGTGGGTTGCCGATGTGCGTGGTCAGGCCGAGTCGCGCAAGCTGTCCGGCGTGGACTTTGCAAATCTTATTCTTAGTCATTTAAGAGGACAGGCTAGACAAGAGGTATATGGCCGTGGCGAAGCAATAAGGGTCGATCCCGAGGCAATAATCGCCATTCTCCTCAACGTCTTTGGAGAAGACGATCGGTTACCTCTTCTCCAACAACGGTTTTACGCTTACAGACAAACTGATGAAGACATTTTGACTTGCTCGCTTGAGCTGGTCGACCTTTACGATCGTATTACGGAGAAGGACCGCACTTTCGGTGCTTGTCGCGAACCGTCCTTGAAGGGTAGATTTGCTGAAGCGGTTAAGGATGAGAGTCTTCGACGTGAGTTAAGACGCCTCAATGAGGAACTTCCTAGCCTTACATTCTTCGAACTGAGAGACAGAGCCGTTCGATGGGTGGGGAAAAATGAAGCTAAGAGCAGACCCAAACTGGTATCGTGCAATGAGACACTCGACCCAGTTGCTCAAGCCCTTCAGCAACAAGGTGAACGGATGGAAAAACAGCAGCAGCAGATTGATGAACTGTTGAAATTAGTGAAGTCAGGTACAGTGAATGCTGACCGTAGGCAGAAGTCAAATGCAACATCCTACAACAAGACCAAGGATAACATTCGTAGATGTTGGGACTGTGGATCACCTTCCCACCTGTTGAGGGACTGCCCTGGTAAAAAGGATGAGAGGGAGGAGGAAAATTTAAACTGCTAAGACCTGTTGTGGAGAGCCACACGGCAGGTTCGACGATGGATGGCTCATTTCTGCGTAACGCGGTCGGAGAATGCCCTGAGGCTACATTGAAGATGGATGGGGTGGAGGTGCGATGCCTCCTGGACACAGGGGCTCAGGTATCTACAGTTACGGAATCGTTTTTCCGAGATAATCTGGCAAGTAGGGGCCGGGTTGACGTAAAGTCATTCATCCACATTTATGCGGCGAATGGTCAAGACATCCCCTTCGTGGGCTTCATCCAAGTCGATCTGGAGATTTCAGGATGTACATATAAGGATATGGGTTTCTTAGTTGTGAAGGATGTGGACGGACATTCACACATGGGAATACGTAAGGAAAATGTTCCAGGTGTGATAGAGTCAAATGTGTTCAATGCAATTAATGACAGGTACAGTGCGAATTGCAAAATGCCAAAACAGTGGCGAAGGATTCTAGCATTGTATGAAGAGTCCAGATCAGATGTTAGTGACAATGTTAATGGCAACAAAGTTAGAGTAGGTGGTAGAAAACCTGTACTCTTACGAGCACGTTCTGTTAGAGTGGTGAGGTGTACGGTGAAACCTATGTCTAAGACTGCGTTTTCAGGTCTGGTCGAGCCACTGGAAACCGGTCCTGTTCTACCCAATGGGGTAAGCGTTGGTCCATCATTGGTCACCGTGGACGCGA
>JAVTVY010042514.1:0-18431 GCA_036873755.1 Hanleya hanleyi
CATTCGTTGTGAGTCTCTTGATGCATCGATGATGTATACCAAGTTTTATACTGAACACTTGAACGGGTATCACAATATTCATCATGAATGATTTTGCATAAATTAACATGGTCGCCAAGATTTTTGCACATAAAGTGGCGGTGTACCATAAAGTTTCACCCAGCGGTGAATATGTGTTTATTCTTTTCTTCTAATTTATCACATGTCAGATCCAGGATTCGGCGTTCGTGATCCTCGGTGGATCGGTGCCTGGTGGCTGGGTTATATTGTATTTGGGGCAATGGCTACCCTTAGCAGTATTCCGTTATTCTGCTTCCCGAAGAGAATGAAAAGCGCTCCAGGTGAGATCACTGACCGAAAGAAACCTGAACCGGATTCCAACCTTTCCTTTCGTGAGAACATCAAAGGTAATATTGAAAATACTTGTTTGCTGCTTCTGAAACTTTTTTTCTGAATCAAAATGGAAATGATAGCATTACATACCCTGCTCCAGAATTATCGTTCAATATTTAATATTGCAGTTTTGGCGTAATGATTACCGTGGTCTGTCATTCACTCACTTACCCGGAAGGTGTTTAAGCTTTATTACAAGGGGGTTACTGTTGAGGGTCTATTTGGTGTTGTGTTGGACGAACGAACGCATCCGTACAATGTTTCTCAAATTATGTGATGAATATCGTTCACCGACGAAAAATACGACTACGTTTCCTGAATCCTATTTAAATCCGTTTAAATCCGCTTATCCCAGCTGTTCGAACAGCCTGTGTTTTATATCTCCATGATGTTCAAATTTAAAAGGGGACTGTTAACCTAAAAAGATACATTATTCTCTAGAAAACCTTTGCATAAATTTTGGATGGCGAAAACTGGTCAGTTATAAGGATTTGATTAAAGAAACTTGACGTCACCATTGAAAACTCCTTCTGGAAAATTTTACAATGGAGTATGTCGTATGAAAATTTATGGATATTGATGAGGAAATTATTGCTGTGGACGACGGCCGAATATTGAATGCCTATAATTCACACTGGATGATCTTTATTGTAATGTCAGCCAATACAAGAAAGAAAAATAAATTGTCTTCCTTTAAAAAGTATTCAAACAGGTAATGATAAAATTTCAATACTGTAATATATAAATTTCGGGAAGAGTATAAAATGGAAAAAATGTTTGCCAATATAAATTTCACGGCGGAATTTTTTTCAAATTGCATGTACTCCATAATAAGTTTGATCCATAATCCATACACTGTAAAAACGCTGAGTAAACGTTCAACCATAAAGTGGATGTAACTCGGTTGCAACCATAAACTGGTTCAACGTAGCACCAAGCAAAATTCATCGTTGAACTGAAATGAGGTTAAACGTTCAACCACGAAAAGGTGTAACGTTGAACTGAAAGGTAAACGTTGAACCAGTTTCTGGTTCAACGTTTAACCACGGAAAACCCTGAACCAAAATTTGGTGTTACCTATAACCAATTACTGGTTCAACGTATAACCAGATTCAGGTTCAATGTTTTCTCAGAAATAGGTTCAACGTACAACCACATCAAGGTCAAACGTACAACCACATCAAGGTTTAACGTTGAACTGAAATGAGGTTAAACGTTCAACCACGAAAAGGTGTAACGTTGAACTGAAAGGTAAACGTTGAACCAGTTTCTGGTTCAACGTTTAACCATGGAAAACCCTGAACCAAAATTTGGTGTTACCTATAACCAATTACTGGTTCAACGTATAACCAGATTCAGGTTCAATGTTTTCTCAGAAATAGGTTCAACGTACAACCACATCAAGGTTAAACGTACAACCACATCAAGGTTAAACGTACAACCACATCAAGGTTTAACGTTCATCCAGATGCAGATTTAAATGAAATCTGCACCGGATTGTTGTAGTGCAAATTGTACATGTATTTGCAGATTTAGTTAAATTCTAAATTCTTGCAAATACATCGGAACCATATGAGCAACCAAGTTACATCCCAGTGTTATTTCTTGCAGTCATCAGTGAAAAGTATATCAACCTGTAAGAAAGTGAAGGATATTTCAGAACATACATCAACAAATACACACTAATTGAAATAAAATTCATATATTTAAATTATATTCGGATATAATCTAATAACAGATCTGATTTCTAACAATACGAATACCTAGCTTCATCTATATACAAGAGTTCATGTGGAATCGATATCTTTGCATATTTGTATCCCAAATCTGACGCCAGGGGACGCTGCTTGGGGTGCGGCTATGAGTCGCTGGATGACGAATAAGGAACTGTGAACCGCGGTCTAACTTTATGAATGCTCTAAATAAACACTAGACTGTTTGCAATCAAATGAACAACTAAAGATATGAAAAGCTAAAATGTAAACATTGAATTCTACCAATTCATGAATCACAGAAACCACAAGTAACAGGGGTTACAATAATGGGGAAGGGAGTCTGGGGAGGTTTAGTAACATCCAAGATGGTACCACCTACAATAAGTTTGATGCCTCCTTTTCAACTGATGTTAGACTCATAACACTCCTCATCTAAGGAATGAAAACTTCAAGATGCAAAATGATTATCATGATTATTATTAACTTTTTTTTAGCTTACTGCTGTATGATGAAATATTACTGTATACATATGGCATAATTGTCTGTTAATATCACTGATCTGAAATATTTGAGTGAGCAAGTTAATTGCATTTTATCACAGTTTAGTTTTGGGACCTACATACATAGTTTATGTGTGTCCAACCTTCCTACACATAGTATAGGTGATCGGACTTCACACAGCGACCTATGTATTCTGAGTACATGTTATATCACTGATTTGAGTGAGCTAGTTAATTGCATTTTATCACAGATTAGTTATGGGACCTACATACATAGTTTATGTGTGTCCAACCTTCCTACACATAGTATAGGTGATCGGACTTCACACAGCGACCTATGTATTCTGAGTACATGTTATATCACTGATTTGAGTGAGCTAGTTAATTGCATTTTATCACAGATTAGTTATGGGACCTACATACATAGTTTATGTGTGTCCAACCTTCCTACACATAGTATAGGTGATCGGACTTCACACAGCGACCTATGTATTCTGAGTACATATAATATCAATGATTTGAGTGAGCTAGTTAATTGCATTTTATCTCATATTAGTTGGGACCTATATACATAGTTTATGTGTGTCCAACCTTCCTACACAGAGTATAGGTTATCGGACTTCAAACAGCGACCTATGTATTCCGAGTACATGTATTTAACATCACTGATCTGGGATAATTGAGAGAATTATGGACCTACATACATAGTTTATGTGTGTCCAACCTTCCTACACAGAGTACAGGTGATCGGACTTCACACAGCGACCTATGTATTCCGAGTACATGTATTGTAATATCACTGATCTGGGATATTTGAGTGAGATAGTTAACTGCATTTTATCAGATTAGTTATGGGACCTACATACATAGTTTATGTGTGTCCAACCTTCCTACACATAGTATAGGTGATCGGACTTCACACAGCGACCTATGTATTCTGAGTACATGTTATATCACTGATTTGAGTGAGCTAGTTAATTGCATTTTATCACAGATTAGTTATGGGACCTACATACATAGTTTATGTGTGTCCAACCTTCCTACACATAGTATAGGTGATCGGACTTCACACAGCGACCTATGTATTCTGAGTACATGTAATATCACTGATTTGAGTGAGCTAGTTAATTGCATTTTATCACAGATTAGTTATGGGACCTACATACATAGTTTATGTGTGTCCAACCTTCCTACACATAGTATAGGTGATCGGACTTCACACAGCGACCTATGTATTCTGAGTACATGTTATATCACTGATTTGAGTGAGCTAGTTAATTGCATTTTATCACAGATTAGTTATGGGACCTACATACATAGTTTATGTGTGTCCAACCTTCCTACACATAGTATAGGTGATCGGACTTCACACAGCGACCTATGTATTCTGAGTACATGTAATATCAATGATTTGAGTGAGCTAGCTAATTGCATTTTATCACATATTAGTTGGGACCTATATACATAGTTTATGTGTGTCCAACCTTCCTACACAGAGTATAGGTGATCGGACTTCACACAGCGACCTATGTATTCCGAGTACATGTATTTAACATCACTGATCTGGGATAATTGAGAGAATTATTTAATTGCATTTTATCACAGTTTAGTAATGGGACATACATGCATAGTTTATGTGTGTCCAACCTATCACTGATCAGGGATATTTGAGAGAGCCAGTTAATTGCACATTATCACAGTTTAGTTATAGGACCTACATACATAGTTTATGTGTGTCCAACCTTCTTTAATACACAGAGTATTCAGAGTACATGTATTGCAATATCATCAGGAACATTTGAGTGAGCTAGCTAATTGCTTTTTATCAAAGTTTAGTTATGGGACCTAAATACACAGTTGAAGTGTGTAAGACCTTCCTACAAAGAGTATAAGTGGTCAGAATTCACACAGTGACTTATGTACCCGAGTCAAATTATATTACACAATGTATTAATGATCTGGGACATACCGAGTCATAATATGGTAAATAAAAATTTATATCCACCTTCCTGTACAGAGTACATGTAAAGGTGGTCAGACTTCACACATTGACTTTTGTATCTGAAGTCAATTATTCGTCATGTATCGATGATTTGTGATATATCGAGTGTTGCATTGTTTTCTTGCATTCAACATCACAGTTAATTCATAGTAAACAACACCCTTGTCTTCTCATCTACATGTAGCTGCAGAGTGTTATGTTGGGCCATCTGCTTCAACAGATGAGAGGGCTACAGGTATATGCACATTGTTCATCATTCTATCACAGTAATGAGACTTTGTTTGCATACGATGGTGTCACTTTTCTATCACCAGTAGTATGCTGGCCATTGTGGTTGATTTTTTTGTAAGGGTGTTCAGGAATGGTGAATATTCAACACAGTTCCATTTTGTTCCTCTTCTATATGTAATATGGTACCACAGCTTTAGCCTGAATATTTGTTGTATCACATTACCATTTCATCTTTTCTGTCACATCCAATGATACCGGTAGCCATTATCTTGTGATGCAGGCATGTCAGAGACCCAATTATTTCACATAGTCCAAGTTATGAAATAATGCACACACTTCCACCATCACCCGAAACCCTGTAATGTGTCATCCGAAACCCTGTAATATAATGATCCGCACTGTGACGTGTCTCTGATCTTTCTTGCAAGCAGTTGGTCCTATTAAACAAATAAAGAATTGTGCAATATAATTTGTCTTCACTATCCTGTCAATATAAGCTTACATTTGTAAGTACCATTCTACAGGGGTTGAAATGTTTGTAAAACTTTACTTGTCCCAGGTGACAAGGGACTATTTTTTTTACTTGTTACCTTGTTGACAGTAGTTGTCTCAAAATATTACCAAGTTTTGACTTCCTTATATAACCGTGTTCTAATTTTTCATGAAATAGAACAACCAATTAGATTCAGACTTTGTTCTGTTATTCTTTTAGTGTATTTATTTGGGTAGTAGAATACACAGACAGACAGACTACACCATGTATACAGACAAATTACCATTTTGATTGGCTTAGGTGAAGGAAAGTAATTGGATAATCAGCGTCGTCTGCCGATTTTTGTAATTTGTCCCCGAGTTTTGCAATACACAGAAAATTTATCGTACAGCTTTAAAACTTCACACAGTATATAAACTAAACTAGAGCCTTAGGCACTGAAACAGGGCTATTTAAATGTAAAATAGGCTGTTGGAATAATTCCACTAACTCTTTGATGTTCAGTTCCATGGCGAAGAGCCATACAATTTTTAGTCTCATATATTTCTCCAATAAAGATCTATACTGCATTAGTGTAATTGTACACATATATATATTTAAAAAAATAACTTGTGACTGATGGGATAGACATTTATTATGAAACCAACCTGATGAAATGATAAATAATGTCTTCTCTGTATGTTACCAATATTTGTAAAATATTTTTACTTTTTTTTCAGATTATAGAAAGCATATCCTTCAGCAGTAAATGACAAAAGATGAATATTGAGATACAATGTAAAATCCTCAAATGGTATATTATTTACATGCACCTCCACTTGCCAGTACACCCCTGTTAAGTTTGGAAGGTTATAAATTCTTACAACAAGTACAATGGTTGTATGCAGAATTGTTATAGCTTACTGCTATATACCTAATGACTTGGACTTTGACCCTATCAATTGACCCTATCAGCTAAGTGAATCAAGCCATTGACCTAGGTCATGCATGTGTCTTATGTTCTGAATGGTATAGCATGTATAGAGGGTCTAGTGGAGAGAATGTTTGTGTGCTAGCCCTAAATTACATACCCTGTATACAATTTCTGCAAGAAGGGAAGCCTAGAAAATTAGAATTTCTTGCCAACATGGCAAACATATGATAAATCTGCCTTAAACTATTTTCTTTTGTATATGTTAAGTGTTCTAAATAAAGTTTTAATCAACCAGCGATTTATGACATGCTTTCAGGAAAACACTCTAAGTCAACCTCTGAATGGTATCCATTTTGTATTCATGCTCTAAAGCAGGAAATCTCTGTGAAAATGACATATGAACATATATAAGAATAGCAGAAAATATTTAACTTCACTAATATAGACCAGGTGAAACAAAATCTAGCCAAAATAGTTGACCAAACTATCTGCAGTAGCTGAATAACTTGAGGACTTTTTTCTTCTGCTCTTCCTCTCAAAGCCTAAAGCAGTTAAATAAACAACCAGTCACCCTGGCAACGGTACCAAATTTGCCCAATTTTTTCCTGACTACAATACAGGACCATTAGTCCCTACGGGCCTACATAGCCCCGTGAAAAAAAAAATTCCCCCATATGTAATTAATCTGGGAATTGACGAAAATCACCAATACCTACCATGTTATTTTGGGGCTACGATGACATTGACCTGCCAATGTTATATAACATGCAGACTTGGTGTCATGGCGTCAAAAAATAACCTACAAATCTCCCATCTAATTGCTATTTTCGGGATTTGTTGAGAACTACTGGAAGGATTTTCTTGATACTTTGGAATAAAATTAGTACTTTTTATTTTATTTCCTGTGTGAAGTTTCAATATCCCCGATCAATTGTCTCCGAAATACCGCCGGATATATTATCTGTGACAGACAGTAGAACCAGTATTTTTACAAGGGAAAGAATGTTTTCAATATCATGTGAGTCACTCTTTCGACGGATAATTTTTGGCAAGAAATTCTTGATTGTTCTGCCTTCTTGTGACTGGTATTTCATTCCGACGTTTCAGAAAACGATCCATATTACTGTCGAAGAATAGTTGCCACTAACGCTCTATTCAACCAAAATGACCGAACCACCATGACCAAACGTGTTATCGCTAGGCTGCATTCAGATTCTATCAGCTACGCTGATTGGCTGGATGGAGTTATTAGACTAATGAAATCGCGCGTACCATAATCACTCGACTTGTCACAAGGTTATTTTCTATCTCCGCGCACAGGAGAGCGGTTTTCAAAACGGCAGTGACAACAACGACATCGGTCATACGGGCCATGAAATCACGTAAATTTTATCAACTTCGAGGCCTGCGGAAACTATGCTACACACATTGTTTTGTTAGGCGAAGTATATATCTGTTACAAATAAAAACGGCACTTTATGGCTTTGTTGTCGCAGGCGACAAGTCATTTTTCTTTTTACTGGTCACTTGCGAAAATCACTTGTCATCGACAAGTAGACAAGCGTTATTTCGAGCCCTGATTCTATAAAATCTGAACTCATCAACTGTACATTGAGCCATCTGCAGATGAAGCCTTGATGACCCCCCCCCCGCCACTCACCAACAGAGTGGCAAAATTATTCATTCTTGTTGCTGGTTTTAGTATGGTCTATGAGCATCATATATCTGATTATTAGCATTGAAAATGACAGACTATTCCTTACATCTTCAATCGCGATAAAATCCATTACAAGATGATGATGTTCACTCTGTGGGAGCCATATACACTGTCGCCTCCTTCATCTTCCTCCAACAGTCAGACTCAAACAAATCGCTTCTGTCTGACCTTCTCCCTGTTACACTTTCTGTAGGAGAAAATATTAAATGGAGTAAGATCTAATATAACTAATTTATTCATAAAGGTTGGGGGAAATATCCCGATTTTCATGACAAGCACTCACTCACTCGGCCCCTCGCAAGCCCTGGCAATTTCTCATGGGAATATCTCATGAAATCAATCCCACATGGTCTTGCCACATAAAAATAGTATATATTTTCACCACCCCCCCTCCCCCTCCTCCCCCACACACACACTTTACCACCATGCGCCCTTATCTGGATTGGAAAAAAAATCATAATTACTAACATGGATATTATAGTATACTAATTTGGTAGCTACCACCCTATGTTGCATGTTTGTAAATCTCATCCATTTGCCTCTTGACCCCCCCCCCCCCTAACTGGATGTGTGTGTAGTGGGCATGGTGGGGGGGAGGGGTTATGTAGTGGGCATGCTGGGGGTGGGGGGTTATGGGGTAATACATGGTACAGCTATGATGTATCATTTATCAAGTCTTATCAATGACTTCTCAAATTTCCTTTGATTGTGTCCTTGTAATGTATTCACTTACTACTTGTCATCCATCATGGTGTATTTCATAAACATCAAAATGACTTCTTCATCGATCAGGCACTAGGGCAGCTGGACTTCTCACACTTCTCACTTGATCACTGGATAAACAGTTACACAATGTTGACATGATATTACCCCATTGGACACAAAATGTTGCCAACATTTGATATAGTCTTACAACATTATGTAACTATTATAAATTCATTGGACTGATTAGAATTTCAGGCAAAATTGAGGGGTGACTGAATGTTAATAGATGTTTTGAATTATTATAGGATTATAACATGCATAGGAATATGTCCAGTGAACAATACTATAATGTCTTAATGTATTTTTTTTTTTTTTTTTTTTTTTGGAATAGGAGATTAATGCATATTAGTTTGCAAGGACCTTAGAGTTTAACAATCCACAAAGCGTATTGCAAGTATTTTTGTGGACAACGCGGCTGATAATTACTGGTATCCATATGTATATAGCTGTTGACCTATGCAGATATAGTGACAGTTTAATTAATTCTTTTTTGGAAATACATAGGAAATTATATAGCCTGTAAGGGCCTTAGATTGCACTCATCCACAACTGGTATGGAAAAACGACATGCTAAATGTAATAAGTGATTGGAAATTGCAAAATACCGCCAAGTGGTAACAGTAAATTATATCAATGACATATTAAAACAGACAACAGACAGCATTCTTTCACGCAATGAACAGAGAATGAACAATGAAGCATAGCCCAGTTTTCGACACAGCTTCGATTTCAAAACATAAAGCGAAAGCAACGGGGACGAGATTTCTGTGCGTAACGTATTCAGTTCAAACAATTGTTTGTCCATATTACTTACCAGAAAACAGATGTAACGGGACGAGTAATGTTCATTGTTAAGCTGCCAACAACACCACACGTTCTCCGCCTCACACTGCAATCCAGCAGGTGGCGCTTCATAAAACGAAGGACGATAACCGATGACCAGTTGAACCATAGTCCAGTTGAACGTTGAACCAAAAAGTGGTTCTTTTGACGACCACCGCGGGAAAAACAATAACGAGGGCGGGAAATACGTTGAACCGAAAAACAGTTGAACGTATACTCGGTCGGGAATAATTTTGACCCACGTACAACAGTATTACGTCTTTCATTTTTGATAACTTCTATGATTGTTTCTGACTGTTGATAGGCTATTTTATGAGCGAAAATAGTAATATGCCATTAAAATAAGTGCATTTCAGCGAAGTTTCCCAAATCGACACGCGTTATTAACGACTTGGACATTCAGTTTTAAGCATAACCACATGGTTTATTTGGAAAAGTCTGCAGAATTTAACTTAATATTAATAAGAAAATTACTCCCTGTTCTCAGACATTCATATCCCATTGTTTCGGTCATGTTGGTGTCGTTTTACCATGCACGGAGTTTCATGTGGTTGAACGTAGAACCAATAATAGGTTCAACGTTTACGCCCAAGCTAGTATTATGTGGTTATACGTAGAACCAGTTATAGGTTGAAAGAAGAACCAATAACAGGTTCAACGTTTACCTCCATGCAAGTATCAATATATGCTTGAATTCGAACTGAAAACGTTCAACCAGATTCCGGGTAAACGTTTACTGTCATTAAAAATTGGTTCAACGTTGAACTGATAACAGGTTGAACATTTACTCCCTGAAATTGGCCGTTTTTACAGTGTAGGTCGTCTTAACCATCCGATGGGACGGTATATCAATCATCGTTTAATCCAGATCTCAAAGGTGACATACACGCAAAGATACAACCATGGGCATAACACCTTTGTCAGCTGATTCTGGAAAAGTGCTGGATATTCGAAAAATTGTATAATACCTATTTTCAGCATTTAATAACTCATATTCGAAATACTGAAATTCGGATAACCTTATCTTTGTATTTCCCATACGGATATTTAAGTAGACCTATAACAGAATTACAGAGAAGAGACATGCACGGGTCATGGAGATAAAGCGGGAATAATTTGATAAAGCGATTGACGTGTGCATGTGAACGATGCAATATGGGAAACCAGAAATTGACGAGTAATGCAGTTAAATGCGCCCCGTGAACCCAGTGGTATTAACTTTTTTGAAGCGAAATGTTCAGACTTGCGAGGACGAGCGCGTGCGCGGGCGTTATCAGAAACACCAACACATTCTACGGTTCACACATTCAATTCTTGGAGGTCGCATCATCCGGATATTCTGTCTCTATTTGATGCTCAGAGTGGCATGAATTTGATGTTGCCAGATATTATCTTGATGTTATAGATATGGCCGACGCTCGCCGCTTGCCTTGAATGTCGAATTATCCCCCATTATATGATACCGGTATACATTATAAAGCAGTGACATTGACCATTCCTACAACAGTTCGTATTATCAGAAATGAATATAGACGGTGCGAGCAATTTCGAGAAATTATATTGCTAACTATTCAACGCAATGAATTTTAGCATGAATAAGCTTGATTATGGAGTCGAATCACCGGATAATGTACAAGCTGCGCTTTTTTTCCTCATAATTATGTTCTTAAGAACCATCAATTATGCCGGAAATATAACTGATATGTCTCAACACGAACACATTTCGTTATCATTTTCGTTATATGCGTGGGACTTGTGACTTGGGGGGACAAATGACATGACGATTAGTATAGCTTGTATTATAGAATTATCCCCCCCCCCCCTCTATATACCGCTCTGTGTAGATGGTGATGCAAAATTGGCATCCGGGTAGTTGAGCTATATTTCTGGGCTCGTTAATCCGCAGTAGCCATTTTTATTTGAGAATTGATGTCAATATGATGTCGACTTAGTATTACAGAGTATGGCAAAGAGCAAAAACATTTACAAAAGGTAGAAAGAATATATACAATATATACAAACAAATAGAGAAAAACAGAGAAAAACAGTGATATATAAACAACCTCTGAGTAGAGGGTGGTGGGTGCCCAGCTTGGAGTGCGCTAATATTTAATCTATACATTTATAATTGGTGTATGTAGGAGGAGATAGGTTTGTATAGATTTGCAGAGGGGTGGAATATGTCAGTTAAGGAAGTAGAGGACGTTCATTTCTAGAGGTTGAATTTTTTTTATATTTTCATGATTTATTCATCAGGTTAATAGAAGGTAATAGATGAAAAAAATTGGGGGGTTACCATACTCATTATGAAAATATGGCAGCCATATGTATGTGTATCCTTGAATAGTCATAACACTGAATACATAGGGAAATTTAACTGTTTTGCTGCTTGAAGCTCATTAAATAGAACTTCCTCAGGTCAAAATTTCCCCTTTTTGTTGCATAATAGTAAACACATATAGTTCTTTAAAAAAAAATAATAAAAACAGGGGGTCACCATGCTTTTGGGCGAAATAACAGTCGTATTACGGGCAAAATTCGGGTATTCATGTGTCATTTTTAGTCCAAAAATGGGGGTAGAGGTGGCCGAGTAGAAGTCGGACTGGAAAATTTGCACACGAAGGAGTTTTTATGAACATTTTCAATTCAGTTAGCGTTACATCAATGCCTTGGGGAAGAGTGAAAATATTCCGATACATAAATTGACCTCTATTGGTCATAAATGTCAGTAGTATATCAAGTAAAAATCCAGTATTATTTCTGCAGGGTTAGAGGAAAATTGGTCAGTGGTAATAGGGAGTCCTGAACAAAGGGAGGGTTGGCATTTGACCTTGAGTTGCTATCGCAACGTGATGAATAGAGAAGAAGTCACGTGATGGGTGGGGTGAAACCGAAAATGAGGAATTTTCCTGGAACTCTAAAAAGTGGAAACACGGATTTTACACCAAAAACTGGCGAAAATAACCATCAAATGAGGTGAGGTGGCCAAATAGGGGTCATAAGAGTTCGAGGTGGGTATCAACATGAAGCGCTCGCCAATTGTGATCCCGTGACGGGCGGTTATGTCACGCGACTGTTGGGGTAGAGGTAAAACTAGGATTTTCTAGGGACAAAATGCGGAAAACGGATTGGGCATGTCATCAAATGGATCTCGCAGGGCCAAGAGGAGTCTTACGGGATCGTGGAGGGTGTGAACTTGAAACACTCGTCAAGGTCGGTCACATAATGGATGAGGTAGATGCAAACTACCTCTAAACTGAGACCTGCCACAACCCATGTAGACTAATGAAGTAGAGCCCATCTAGACCGATTGGACGGGAGCTTCTCGCATGTTTGGGTGTAAAGTCTGTTTGCTGCATTTATTTTTATTAGGAAAATCATGTTTCGCATCTACCTTCCCCAATCACGTGACAGACTTCGATGAAAATGAGACCCTGTGTGACTCCTTAAGACCCATATTGGCCCACCTAGACCCATTTGACAGCATATCCAGTCGGTTTTTCCACATTTTTCCCATGAAAGTCTTAGATTTACGTCTAGCCCAGTCATTCACGTGACCTAACCACCCATCACGGGACCTGCCTTGACGAGCGTTTCATGCCAATACCCTCCCCAATCCCTTAACGTTCACATTAGCCCAACTACACCCAGTTGACAGATTTGACTCCGTTTTCGGTGTAAAGTCTATGTTTCCGCTTTTACGGGTCCAGGATAGATATAAATTTTCACATCTAACCCACTTATCTCAAGGCCGCATGTCCCATCTCCACCTTGTCATAGCAACACAAGGTCAAATGTCAACACTCTGGTTTTTCCTCCGGTCAATTTTGTGCCGCCCCCATGCAGAAATATGAGATTTGCACACTATATACTACTAATGTCAATCCCATTGCAATATTCAGCGATTACATGTTGACTCAGAGATTGTGTAGCCAGAAGAAATGAAAAAAACATTCGTTTATCGGGACATTTACTTTATTACAAAAGGAAAAGATCAAAATCTTGATCTTTATAGCACGATCAGTGCATTTGTTTCACCACAAAGCATACAATAATTAATTTTCACCAAAGAACCATTCAACATTGAATATTCAGTCACAACCTCAGGGTTTTTTTTAAATTTATCCATTCTCCTCTGTATATGAAAAAAATGGTCGCAATATCATGTCATGGGCCCACCAACATTAAAAAATCGAATAAAAATAAAATTTGAAATTGCCACTTTCATATTTCCTACGAAAGTTTGAACATACAGATTTTAACCCCCTTTTCATTCCTGATTGTATGAAATAGGCTGTTGTATTCTATCTGAAACAATGATCTCCAGAACAACTATCGTGTGGGAATTGGGAAATCATGAGCAACAAGACTGAATAATACAGCATGTGCCCAGAGCAGCTGAGTCAGCTGGGTAACCATATAACAGAATGTATACAAACTAATATACCCATATCAGTAGGGTATGACTGTTCACATGACATGTTCTGACAATAAAATATACCAGTAATAATATACCCATATCAGTAGGGTATATTTCACATGACATGTTCTGACAATAAAATATACCAGTAATAATATACCTATATCAGTATGGTATATTTCACATGACATGTTCTGACAATAAGATATACCAGTAATAATACACCCATATCAGTAGGGTATGACTGTTCCCATGACGTGTTCTGACAATAAAATATACCAGTAATAATATACCCGTATCAGCAGGGTATGACTGTTTACATCGCATGTTTGGACAATAAAATATACCAGTAATAATAAACCCATATCAGTAGGGTATGACTGTTCACATGACATGTTCTGACAACAAAATATACCAGTAATAATATACCCATATCAGTAGGGTATATTTCACATGACATGTTCTGACAATAAAATATACCAGTAATAATATACCCATATCAGTAGGGTATATTTCACATGACATGTTCTGACAATAAGATATACCACTGATAATATACCCATTATACAGAGTTAGATACAGGGTCTCACAGCGTCCTTAAAAAGGACACAACTATAAAATCAAATGACCATTTTTCCACAAAATCAAATGAAATTATTTTAGAAAACTCAGAGATTAAAGTGAATATCAGGGGCAAAAGGCACAGTAGTTTGTGTATAGCACTCAAAGAACACAAGGTGACAATGTTTTGGCATGTTAAACACCATTTGAGTGATATTAGCCATTTTGCTAAATTAGTTTTTTCAAATAACGACAAAGCTATTTTCAAACAAGGACTTTGGCGAAAATCCTGCATCCAACCTTGCCATATCAGTAGGGTATGACTGTTCACATGACATCTTCAAACATCAGAATATAGCACTGTACAAAATAATATACCCATATCAGCAGACTGTTCTTATGATGTTTTCAACAGATTGAATTATTAGAGAGATTTCATCATATTACAGTGTTGACAGATAAGCGCATACACTTGCAATGATTTTTTTACTGCTTGTTACTCTAACTTTCGAATCCACTTTCTCTGAAAACAGACTGGATATGCCATCACATTTTCCACGTTTGTATGCTAGAATCAAGTGATTCATGGCTAAGCCGCTGGATGCAATCTTCTCTGCCATGCTCCTGGAGATAACCTTCTTTGCAACCATGACAGATAGAGAGGGAAGGTACAGAGCTTTCGCTTGATCCCGTTTCATGCTGTCTGCAACATACTGCCAAGTGAAAGAAAACTTATTTAACTCTGATACGGATACGGAGTCAACAAGAGTTGACAGAGCCTTCACATCTGCCAGAGCATCGTGTGCTGCATATGCCTTGCCTGTAATCTGTTCAACCAATGCTTCCTGTCTGTAGCTGTTATGGCCAGGGTACTGAGCCTTGAAAAATGGCAAGGTGTCAATAAAACCAGTGATTGTTTGAGATAATAGTTCTTCCTTGCCACATGCAACAGCTGCATTGTACAAAACTTTACAGTCAAAAGACTTAATATTGTGTCCTGTTAGAATGACAGGTTTTTTCTGCTCAAGGAAAGATTTAAATGTATCGAGAGCCTTGGAAATGGACAAACTTTCAACCACAGTGCCATTGTGCCTCATCTTCCCAGCATGAAGAGTTATGCCAGTGACTTTTGCTGCCTCTGTTGAAATATGTGTCTTGGGCATAACATATGTTGACAGTTCATCAGACTGGTGAATAGCAGCAAGCTGCGTTATGTGAGATGTCCGAGCTAAAATAGTAAACAGAAAAAGCATGAGATAATGATTGTGAAGTATACATATTAATATGCTGCCTCATGACTCATGTGACAATGGGCTGTTCTAGAAAATGGTACATGGGGTTGGGGGAGACTCCTTTTTTTGACCCCAACCACTCATACACCATTTATCCTATCTCCCTAATGTTAAATGATGGTTTACCACCCACCTCACAAATATCATGGAACTGAAAAATCTTCTCACCATCATGTACTTCTTTCTGGAACAGCATGTGACGCAGTCAGTATGTCGGCACCTCTTCCCACTTCCCTTATATGTGTTGTAATTATTATTGAGAGAAAATTAAATGAAATCATAAGAAATGGGGTTCTCCAGCTGATGGCAAAGGGGAGCAAATCTTGTAACCCATGAAACACCAATGTCCTCTGTCTCAATGAAATAAATCATCACGATCTGATTATTCATCAATGGAAGTATTATAATTCAATGAGACACTGGTGCTCCATGGGTGACATGATTTGCTTCCCTTGGCCATTAGTTGAAGAATCTCATTGTAATATGATTACTTCAAACAAGAATATAGAATGCATCATTCATGGTTTTGTTCAAAAGCATGTTAACTTCACTGTTAGAGCTAGGTGATAATTAATGTGATAACCTCCCTGGGCTGCTATTTCCCTGTCCACTGACGGTGAAGTATGTACAATACAAGAGTTCTCATAACCGATCCTCACATAACTGACTGAATCAAAATAACCAAACCACAAAAATTATAATGAGTGATACATACCTAACCCTGTTGTTTCCAAGTCAAAATACACTAAATCTGTCGTGTTTGAAAATGCTGGCACTGACCCCTGTTTAGGAATAGGTATAGGTGGTGGAATTTCCTGAACATCTAAACTGTCTGAAAAATATTAAATTATTGCAATGGTCATTACACAGTAAAAATAGCGTCAGTACTGTTTCAGTACATTTCTACCAAAGTACTGAAACAGTACTGAAATATAACAGCACTGAAACAGTACTGTTATATAACAGTAGCAATTCAGTACTGAAACAGTACTTAAAGATGTAATCAGCCTCAAAACTGGGCTGAAATTGATGTCTCTCAAACTCGGCGAAAGTGACATATGTTACAACAGGTACAAAATGAAACACATTTGACCACAAAAAACTAAACTTGTTTCCACCATTCACGAGAAAATAGAAGGAGTTGATCTATAAAAATAAACAGCATGGCATGCCGTTTATTTTTCCACGGCCGTGTCAACAAGCGTATACACGTATGGTGCGTTCTACCAACGTACGCTATGCGACATCACCGAACCGTTGGCACGAGCCATGACGTTATCCCATGGCTGCAGCTGTGCAGCATTCAAATTCGTGAGCGTCGCTACGTCACTCATACGTCACGCAGTGACGTCATTTTCCTCTCCGCGTACAACACACACTCAATGGCGAGACAGAAAAGCCGTCGAAGCGGGCAGAGTTACAAATTTCTCTGACAAGATATTCTTGCATTCGTTGTATATGACGATCCCACTATCGTCAAATATAATACATATGATGCTTTGGTAATCTTCCCTGCTGAAAAAACGCACAGGGGAGAGGTTACAAAATCCATCCATTTTGAGGCTGATTACATCTTTAAGTATTACAGTACTGGAACACTACAGTACTGAAACAGTACTGATATGTAACAGTACTGTAACAATACTGAAATATAACAGTACTGTTTCAGTACTGTACAATTTCAGTACTGTTATATTTCAGTATTCTTACAGTATGCAATACTGATAGTGCATGAAAACACCGTTTTCACTCCTATATTAAGGTATTTTTGTTGAAAAACTTGTATGTAGAAGTTATCGGTTATTAACTGGTACATATTGAAGGCATACTGCATCCAATTCAAGGTAAGAATCCTTTCATCTGACATTTACGACTGCTGAGGTCATTCTGCCCGGGTACCTATTCACACCTTATCCAGAAAGTCAGTTTAGAAATGACAAACAAATTGTGAAATCTGAAATTAAAATTGAATTTAATTTACGAAGTATAATTGAAGTATTAAAAAATATATAATTTACTCCTCTAAATTTGAATAATACCATTTGGATGAAAAATCATTAATTATCAAATTAATTTTATAGATGCTCAAAAGTAACAGGCACCTAGTCCCCCGGATGGCTCAATGACAAAGGTCATTACCATCCGTATTAATACCTAGAAGGTAGGGTCTCACAGTTGCCAAACTGCTCATTGTTGCTAGGAATCATCTTGTGACCCACCATGTGGCCATAACACACCATAGTATGTGAAATAGCTTTTACATGCCTGGGATGGATATTCGAGCTATTCAAGTGTCAACAAAATGCTCATACATGTAACATTAGGATTCATCACCATATTCATGTGTGGTGTACATGTTGAACTGAAGTACCAGCTATGACCTTTCACATTATTGGAGAATGATGTAAGCTTTCAGAATGCATACCTGTATAGGGGTTATGGGGTAATGTGAGCTAGGCTTAGTTTGGGAGATAGTTTGATGTTATATTAGACAGGGTGAAAGGCTTGTACAAAACTGGCACAGGTGGAACGGTACACCTCAGTACAGTACCATTCAGTACTGACCAGTACCCACACAGTACCACT
>JAVTVY010042515.1:0-17561 GCA_036873755.1 Hanleya hanleyi
GCTGTACATGAACAGGAAATGAATATGCATAGCTCAATCGACATTTTCGCGAATACAGTTTGAGAAATCTGAAGGGTACATTGTGGTGAGTCACCTACAGCGGAAATATGAACTTGAGATTAGCGTTTCAGTGATGGCTAGAATACGAGGACATATATAATGTACAAGCGTCTATCCCGTCATTTAATAATCAACCGTCGTCTACTAAAGATTGCCCGCACCCATCACCCAAAGACCTAATTCACATAACAGCATTAGCTCCTAATTCGAAGAAACACAATCACAGTATACGTAACACAGTACAAAAAATAGCTTGAATGAGATTAATAATCTTGAAAAGTCTTAAACAAGAAATCAAAATTCTGTCCTCTATCATGTGTCTATAGCACAATAAATCCAAGCACGTGACAAATGAGTGTTTTCACATGAAATAAAATAATTTGGAGAACTTCTTGGCTACTCATAGCAATTATAAACTTGTTTTTTTGCAAATTTGCAGAAATGTTCAGTTTTCTTACTCAAGAAAAGTCTTAAATAAGTAAAAAGTGGGAGAAAATCAAGAAATTATTTCTTAGGGAATTAAGAAAAATGTTTTTCTTGATTTTCTCCCACTTTTGACTTATTCAAGATGTTTCTTAAATGAGAAAAATGAACATTTCTGCAAATTTATCAAAAACAAGCAGAGTTTCGAATTGCTAAGAACAGCCAAAAAGTTCTCAGAACTATTCCATTGGATGTGAATAGACTAACTTGCGAGGTGCTTGAATTTCTTGTGCTGTAGCGGACAAAACTATAATTTCTAACTTTCTAACTGATTCAAGCAAAAATCCAAGAAAACTTTTTTAACAGTAAACACAGGCTATTATTCAGCAACAGAGAAGCGGTCAACACTTTTCAATGATGCCGACAAGACATGATGTTCCATAAATATCAAATCCGGCGGCGATGTATTGCTAATCCATACGATTTTCGTAGTAAAGTCGTTATCTATATAATTATGTATCTCTGGCAAGTTTTGAGTGTGACTGTTCATATGAACATGACGAGGATGTTGAAGTACGTGAGTTAATATGAGCCCCAATCCCGGGTTAAGCGGAATTAGAAACCAGTTACGAAACGTAACGCCATAGATGTTCCACACTACGCTTATATTTTGCTACCAGCATGCGATATGTAGGGCTATATTTGGAAACCTTGAGTGGAGACGCCTGGCGGTAAAGCCTTGTTTTAGAACACATTGCTGAAAACTGACAAGAAAGGAGGCCAGAACCACATATTCCCGAATGACTCACAAATTGACTGAAATTGAAAGAGTTGTTTCAGAACTGCATGAAGCAGATGTGGATATAATTAACATAATCATATGAATACAGGCCTATATAGTTTTTTTTTCTGGTTTATGGAATGAGAAATTCAATAGCGAGTCCAAAAGCTTAGTCCATCCCTCTCCATTCTCCGACGCGATATAGCTGGAGTTATTTTTAGACGTTAACCCCTATTCACTCACTCACCTCTGCACTCACCCACGGTGATACACCATTCTCGTAAATGATGACGCCTGAGAAATTAATGAATTCATTAATTCCTCTCATTAATAAACAGTTCAAGAATTATTAAACATGATTAACCACTTACACTTCTCGGTGTGAATAGAAACAAGATCCGACACTGACGTGATTATACGCCTGCACATATTCAACCAGATTTTAATGTTGAAGCGGAACAATTAACATTGAACTTGTCTGGGAATTCAATGACCATTGAAATTTTTACCTCAGCAAGGTGTCTTTTCTCTTCTCTTCTCTTCTCTTCTCTTCAATTGTTAAGATATCTGCATTATACAACCTTGAAATGGAGGGATTATTTACCATGGCTAGGTGGTATTCATGAAATTTGGTCACACTCCACAGGCCCGAACTGAATTTATAACACAGAATTAAGATTTTCAACTATTTCCTACTGTTCAGACTTAGTGACCATGAAATTTGACCTTTCCATAAATATCCATTGACACAAACTTGCGATTTTTAGTGATTTCCTAATTTTGGGTCACAGTAACCTTGACCTTTGGCCTTGACATATTTTTTAATAGTCTTAAATTGTCTAATGTATGTGCAGACATAAACAATTGTGATGTCCAACTATTTCCTATTGTACAGACTCGGTGACAATGAACTTTGTTCTTTCCATAAATATCCACTGAAACAAACGTGTGATTTACAATGATTTCCTGATTTGAGACGACAATGAACGTGACTTTTGGCCTTGACCTCAGTTTTGGTACGCGACACAGTCCACCCAAAGTATTTAGAGGCACAACCAGTTCTTTTTTTCATCTGTTTTTTTGTTTTTTTTTTGGAATTCCCGGATTTGGGGTCACAGTCACCTTGACCTTTTCAGCTGGCACTCAAATTTCGTACGCCTTGCATCCTTTTTCGCTAAGGTATCCTCCCCCCAAATGTTTTAATGATTTTATAATTTTGTTCATATTAAATTTTGTCCATACCTGAATTATGGTACGCAGCACATCATCTCTATCTGTTGTATCCACTCCCAAATCCGTGCGATAGTGGAATGAAAACTGTAGAAGATACAGACCGGACACGATGCGGACAGACGGACGTACGAAAATCGTCTCGCATATTAGGTCTGCGTTTTGGGCGGGCGTATAAATATACATCGGTATACTTTGTGGCTTCAAAGAATAATTGTGTGTGTCTCAGTTTACATGTGAATATTAAATTAAAGTAATCTGCTCTGTGATTTGGAAGAGGACGTCATATGGCATGGCCACGGACAAAGAACAACGGTATCATAAATCAATAGTCTCAGACGTGACCTGAATTGTAGCTTTACCTATCTTCCCAAATAAGGATAACAAATAATCGATGCATATGAAATGGGTCATTCAATACTTAGTTAATACGAAGTTATTACGAAACTTTATATTTATATGCTTATTAACTCAGAACTAGAGAGGCATGCTGTATTTTTGGCAAAGATAAACACCGAGCAGCGGAAAGAAAGAAATAACTGACCCGGTGTGGAAGCAACCGTGGTCCGCCAGATATGAGAGTCCGGGGACCTTGGTATCTGGATCTGGGTGCCCGAGTCCTCCCTCGGAAACAGTTGTCCCCCTATCAGCAGAAACCAGGGTCCTGATCTCGTTGGTGTCCGGGTCACTGAAATCTAGACAGGAATGTCCCTTCTCATATATAGGGCCCGGACCATGGCATCTGGCGGACTATGGGCGCTTCCACAGCTATGGAAGTCCTCAGAGTCCGGCATTCCATAGAGTCCGGTTGACCTATATATGAAACTAAAGGAATAGTAAAGACTAGAAATTCTGAACAGAGGTTCGGCCAGTAAATCGGTGGTGCAGTGGGTAAAGACATAGACGATGGACTGTACAGCAGAAGGTAAGATTGTGGGTTCGATCCTAGTCGGGGTCGGTTGAAAATGTTTGATTTTCTGCATTTCTCATGTACAGCTTTAGTACGTCTTGTAAAGTTATACCGTCGCATCTTTGTTAAATATATATCTATTTTTTTAGGAAAAAAAGATGTTATGTATTGAAGTCAATATACATCTTTACGGTGGCCCATATACGACATGCTATTAATTTTAGTTTTGTATATATATTTTTTCAGTTTGGGTGAGAGGGGGGATTCTTTCACTCCTTTCTCTACACCCAGGTGTAAACGTTTTCCCCGGGGTGAAAAAGTTTTGACGTGGGCGCAAACGTTATCACTCTGCTGGAACCCTGTTTTAACACAGGTGAAATCCTGTTTTCACCCAGGTGAAAATCTTCTCATCCCGGTGAAAACGTTTCCACCCAGGTGAAAACCTTTTCACCCAGGTGACTGGGTGAAAATTAAACCAAAAGAAGCAAACCTAGAACTAAAAAAATAATACAAAACTGGAAAAATAGCAGGTCATATATGAGCCGCCGTACATCTTCAATATGTCGTAGAAAACCGTATACAAGTACTAGGAATCCGCACGCATATGATTTTGTGAATGTTGCGAAATCAGACAGAAACACGAGATATTGAGATATCTAATGAAAATGTATATCACGTTTCTGACATCACTAAATATTGAGGAAATTGTCATGTCGGATATACCTGTTATAATTACTGTTATAATTAATGTTACTCTAAAATGACCACGCTTGTCCGCTGGTACTACTTACGACTTCTCGCATAGTCAGGGCGAAATTGGAATATTTTACGATATGCAAATATAATGCTCATGGTCTTCTCATATTCGGTCCGTATCTTCCGAATGCGGGATATCCTGAACGATCTCTTCGGACATTTCAAGCTGACTCGCCGTTCTTGAAGTAGGCTCGGGTCATTTGTTTGCATAGGGGCGTACCATAAAATATTAGTTTTAATTTGTTTTCACATTAACCGTAAAGGGGCGCATCTGCTATCATTAAAAAAAGAATCGAATAAATAAAACATAACATAAATGCAAAATAAAAATTGCCACGACATCTACATGCATCTGATTACTGCATTCATATATGGCACATGTGCGAAATTAATGGATTATATTAAGTACACTGAAAAAAATAAAATTTAAGGAATATTCCCCGGCTATTACACCGGCGGAATATTTCTTAAAATCCAATAAGGAATATTCCGTAGCATGTTATGGAAATTCCTTCACAATGTAAGGAATATTCCTTAGTTATGTTGAGGAATATTCCGCTGGTGTAACAGTCGGGGAATATTCCTTAAATTTTTAAGGAATTTTTTTTTCTGTGTACCTGACCTGGTGTGTATAAAAGCTGAGCACCTGTCCACAATCAGACCCATGTCATCCTTAGATCCCGCCGACAGTCTGCGATATTTGGTCAACAATATCAACAAGTACGAAGCCGGGAAAATTCAGCAAGAGAAACGTTCCATACGTCGAGCTGCTCAAGGGAATTTTCTGGTAGCAGCATGCCAACAAAATTCTGTTGTTTTGATCATTGAAAGTGAATATGTTTATTATGAGTTTTATCTTTGTTTGTTTGAGCGAGATACTATTCTTTTTTGGTATAACCCATTTACATAGGAATGCGAAAAGTGAGTCCTTGTGACCCGCAATTAATATATTTTGTAGACTTCATATATGGCTAATATGTATACATTACCAATAGTTCAACCTAAGGCGCTCGCAAACTAATGGTGTATTCGTGACAAACACCGGGTATATTTGCCTATTCCATCCAAGATTGCATAAGGGTGGCCCGTAGGGGACATCGATATATTTTTTTTTTTTCATTTTTTTTAATTACATTTTCTGCATTCATTGGGGATGTTATTGATTTTCGCCTATTTTCTACAAACAGATTTTAGTTTATCACATGTTTTCTTTACATTTTTGTCATTTCTACTAACGTCGTCATAATTGACTTTATCATTTTTTTTTCCAACGAAAACCAAACAAAACTCTTGGAAACGTTTACATCGTTTAAACCGCAGAGTAAATCGATTTTGTTATCAAATTTTGCGAAAATTTTATTTATGTAATTTCCCCCCCCCCCCCAAAAGATGCATGATAAATCACCCGTGATTTTACCCGTGATCCTTTGCTCGGAAGGTTATGTAAATAGACTCCAAATGACCCCAATATGATCAACTACAAATTCACGAAGTGTCAGCTCTCAATTTTTTGTCGTTCCGAGATTGCACAAAAAGTTTGGTGGTGGGGGGTGGCGAATGTCCCTCCCCCAGGCCTGGTAGGGTTAAACAAGGAATTGTTTTTTTTTGCATGAAATAGTCCAAGATATATAGAAAACATGCAAATTTGACCCCGTCTTTGGAAGACCCACGGAATGTGCCGTTAAAAGAATACAAGTAGTGGCCTAGTTACCCCCACTGAATGGCAGCTTCCACACCTTTATAGAACAATTACATATCGCGACTTGCATTCGTGGAAACAGAAGAACGTGTTATTTCTCGTGTTGGCTTGTTGTAACGTATGCTCGCCAAAATGTTGTATTCTTCATTGTAGTGAACACGCTCCCACTGGACAAGCAAAGAGGGGCAAAAGCACGAGGAAAAGCCCTTAGGTGTGATGCAGTCTTACCTGACTATTTCTTAGCATAAATTTCAAGATTTTCTTTTAAAATTATCTTGTTTTTTTTCATTTCATTTTCGTCCTCACTCACCTCCTGGGTAGTTGAGAGAGACAGAGCGAGAGGAGGGGTGCTTAGGGCGTTATTGACCTACTGACAACCGGTGACGTCAACAGGTCAACAGGCGACTTACGGCGTTATTGACCTACTTCCGACAGGTGGCGCCAACAGATCATTCCCGGCTGACCTTTGTGCAGTCACTCCCGGTTCCGGTCACGTGATCGGAAGTGCACAATAGTGGAAATGCGCACAATAGCGGAAATCATGCGCAGGGTTAAAGGTCACTTTATGTCACATGACCGGAATCGGAAGTGACTTCACAAAGGTCAGACGGAAATGATCTTTTGGCGCCACCTGCCGGAAGTAGGTCAATAACGCCGTAACTCGCCTTTCTATACTACTCACTGATAAACATATTCACTTGTAAACTGGATGGAAAATCGGAAGTAGTAATCGAGGCGGACACTGGGCTCCAGGTTAGGACTTTCGTCTCCTGGAAGTCAGTGTCCCAGGACATCCAAATCCAGACCTGAATGCCCGACGGACAATCAAATCCAGATCTTAGTGTCTTGGGACACTTACGTCTAGACGCGAGTGTCCCCCGGACACTGGATGCATGGGGCCACCGTTTCCGTCACACCGGGTCTATCAGTGGGGCCGAACACATGTATACTATGGAATATTTAGTTTTGCATAGAACCAGTAACCTGGTTCCCTAGTCTACAGGTATATGTCAGCAATGTATTACAGGTAAGGCAGGCTTACCAGGCTAGGCGAAGTCAAAAGCGGCACTACTTTCAATCGGGTTTTCTCGACTGATTCGCGATACCATTTTTCTTTCCAGAAAAATATCTCGAATGAAAACCGATCAATAAATCGAAAGAAAACCAATTTCGCGAATCATTCGGTTTTTGTGAAAAAAATTCTCGATTTTCTTTCACCTTTGGAATTCGCGATATCGAGAACAGATCACATATTTCTCGACCAAAACTCGAACGATATTTGGAGACGCTTCCTAATCTCTGACGGCGTTGTAAATTGTTCACATGATATATCTTTACAGGTTCTACAAGTATACTGAGCGAGTGCACCTTGGCTGACAGATTCATTTTGGCCTAAGTGATGCATGTGTGTGAATGTCTTTGAGTAGGTCGAACAAGTGAACCGCATGGGGCCTGAGAGAGTGCCTGCTGAAACGAGACAGCACGATCATTTGTATAGGGCTTACCAACGTAGATAGGATAAGTTGTTGTCCTAATTTTGGAATATGGAAATTTTGCGGGAATTCCTCTTTTTCAGTCTATAATTGAGCCGGCACGATTATCTTCCATACACTCCTGTACTCGATATGGTCAGCTAGGCCAGTATGATTGAAGGATACTCTATACTCTATTCGAATCCCGATTCTGACCCCATTTTTTACCACAACCTGTTATAAATATATTATTATAATAAAAGTAGTGGTATAGGCGTATCACAGGTATTACTCCTCCACTCAAATACTCCTCCACTCACCGACCGCCGCCATTCGTCACTTCTAATTGTATAGATTATTGGGATTTGACATTAATAAATCATATAGTTATAATTTACCTAAATATATATATAGTATAGACCTACATATGATATTATGAATAAATCCTCCGAATTTATACGATAATCGTTAATAACGATTCAAAACACGGCGTATATTTTACTCTATATCGGTTTTACAAAAAGGGTGTTATTTCAATAAAAATATATATATATGTAATATAGATTTATGATAGTATAAATAATTTCTCCGAATTTGTACGTTTACCGTTCATAAGGATTTAAAAACACGGCGTATATTAGGTTACAAGAAAAGCGTTAGTGTAATAGGTATATGGCGACATTTGGTGTTGGATAATACACGGTACATTTGACACGGTAAATATTGATTCGCTGTATAGAACGGTCGGTGTTACCAATTACAGAATCGTATTGATTCTAGAACGTACCGATGTATTCATGTGAAGCTGTGCTATAGTTGACGGTGTAACAGTTGTGATAGAATAAACAGAATCGGCTATAGGCCTCATGGGTTATTCCAATCCGTGTATGGCGACATTTGGTGTTGGGTGTTTATATTTATAGAACGATATCGATTTAATTAGGGTATGGAATTATGCAATACGATCGCCATATAATAAGAGTTGAAAGGATATACCGTGAAATAAATCATTATTTGAGAACTGCTTTTGGAGATATATACGGCTAATATTCGATTTATCTCTTACTTCGGAATGGCGAATTTACTGGAAAATACCAGCGAACCTACAGAATCGCCCGTAAGTATTACGATTTTATTACAACTTACTCACAGATAATAACGACACGTTTTATCATATGACTTTGTCGATATAATGATGTACATAGCGAACGGCGTTGTAAATGATCGATTATAACCGATTTGAATATAATGTCTGCTCACTTTTAATATTTCAACTGTATATTTTTTATAGGCTAACAACTCTGCGTGGGTTGGATTCGTACGAGAAAATGCGGACGTTTTAGGTAGTTCGGGCTGGCCAAGTGTGGAGAATGCATTTGCCGTAGATGCGGTCGTTGAAACACGGCCCGTTTATAATGACGATGATTGGAATCTGAATATAAGAAGTCCGACAGCCATTCTCCTAAATGATTCCCCTTCACTACCGGATATTAAAACACGAAAATGTGTGGAAGAATTAGCCCGTTTATTTCCACCCCGAATTTGTAAAAATTGCAACCAGTCATTAGGCGTTGAAGTTTGTGGTAGATGTCGGCTTAGTTTATGCAGAGAGTTCGCGTGTTTCGCCCGACAGGTGTCATTCAGGGGTTGATATTTGTCCAACTTGTTGTAGTTGTAAGTTTTATGGTCATTGGCGAATGAAACTTTCCGAATAATCAAAACCAATAATAACAATAAACAGTTGCTACACCTATGCATGGTATATTTATTATCACTGGATACCCGTTGTAACCGACTATCACTCATATAAAGTCATATCGAAACGATTCTGGACGGTGGCTGAAAGAAAGAAGAACACAACTTCGGTTGTTAAAGTTCAAAGTATATATTTATTTATACAAATTAATTAATTTAGTAATGACAGTTTCAAAACGAAAATACAAACGGAACAATTCTAGTACCCAAACGCCAATTTCATTTTCATAACCCTGTGAAAGAGCTGAGGGTATATCGATAACGAATGCAACGGTACGCCCTGGTGGCGAAATCAACTAATCAAAAGGTTTGATCGGTTGTCTTGTGTACTCGCGCGGTAAGAGTCTGTTTATTAAGAATTTACGCATCTCAGCGGCAGATTCTTCCGCTTCATCGTTTGATAAGTCGTCTTCCTCACGCATCCGTTTCTTAGTCGCCATTACTTTCTGATGAATCGGGTGCTTCCGTAGTTTTCTCCATAACCTTAAATTACGGACGTCGATATTTCGGAACCTTGTCTGTATTCTGGGTAAAAGCTTGTCATATGCCATCTGATGCGCAATTGGTTCATCCATTCCGTCTTCTTCGTAAACTTCCGCAAGGTCGTTTATATCGGATTCATGATCATCAATCGCTTTATCCGCGAAGAGATCCCACAAATACACGTCATTCTCGACATCATCGTTATCACCAGCATCATCATCATCATCATCATCCGTAACTTCTCCGTCATCATCATCGTCACCATTACCTTCATCATCACCATCATTGTCATCAATATCATCATCATCGGCGTCAGTGCGTCGGTATCATTTTGATCACCATGGTAGCCAAAAGTTTGATCTGAAGTACATTTATTTTGACCATTACTACCGGAACTGCAAAATTCGTCCCCATGGATAATACTTCCGCCCTCATAGTAATACGATCCTCCACATGCCGTAGGGTCACTCACCGTCATCGTATAGGGATGTTCTACTCTACTTGGTGGACCTATAGCGGGACTCGGTGGTGTCTCTTGTCTATGCATTAGACGCATATGTCTGAGCATATTGTCGCGACGAGAGAGTGTCTTCTGACAGAACGGACATGTACTCGACATGGTTCCCGGTCAGAGGGCGGATACAGACTGAGGCTAATGGTGTACAAACGACCTTATATGACCACTCACTCACTCACTCTCACTAACTCACTCACTCATTCACCATCGTTAGTGCGTCCATGCGTTAAGACGGGCGTTGGGAACGCCTCACGGACGTTGGGCATGCCTCAATCACTCACTCAGTCAGTCACTCACTCACTCTCACCATCGTTAGTGTGTCCATGCGTTAAGACGGGCGTTGGGAATGCCTTACGGACGTTGGGCATGCCACCATCGTTAGTGCGTCCATGCGTTAAGACGGGCGTTGGGAACGCCTCACGGACGGACGGACGGACGGACGGTCGGTCGGTCGGTCGGTCGGTCGGTCGGTCACACTGTGACTGACCCTCGCATTTATCGGCATGTCCGCTGACACCAGGGGGCGCTGTTGACCTACTTGTGACGTCATCTGTCGTATTGACTACTCGTGGCCCTGGTATCAGCGGACATGCAGATGCGCTTTTGCGCAACCGATATATGCGAGGGTCAGTCAGAGTGTGTTTGAGTGAGTGAGTGACTGACTGACTGACTGAGTGAGTGAGTGATTGAGGCATGCCCAACGTCCGTAAGGCGTTCCCAACGCCCGTCTTAACGCATGGACGCACTAACGATGGTGAGTGAGTGACTTAGTGATAGTGATCGAGTGACTGAGTGAGTGATTGAGTGATTGAGGCATGCCTAACGTCCGTAAGGCATTCCCAACGCCCGTCTTAACGCATGGACGCACTAACGATGGTGAGTGAGTGACTAAGTGAGAGTGAGTGAGTGAGTGAGTGAGTGAGTGAGTGAGCCATGCCCAACGTCCGTGAGGCGTTCCCAACGCCCGTCTTAACGCATGGACGCACTAACGATGGTGAGTGAGTGACTTAGTGAGAGTGAGCGAGTGACTGAGTGAGTGATTGAGTGATTGAGGCATGCCTAACGTCCGTAAGGCATTCCCAACGCCCATCTTAACGCATGGACGCACTAACGATGGTGAGTGAGTGAGTACGTGAGAGTGAGTGAGTGAGTGAGTGAGTGAGTGAGTGATTGAGTGGTTGAGGCATGCCCAACGTCCGTGAGGCGTTCCCAACGCCCGTCTTAACGCATGGACGCACTAACGATGGTGAGTCAGTGAGTGAGTGAGTTAGTGAGAGTGAGTGAGTGAGTGGTCATATAAGGTCATTTGTACATCATTAGCCTCAGTCTGTATCCGCCCTCTGACCGGGAACCATGTCGAGTACATGTCCGTTCTGTCAGAAGACACTCTCTCGTCGCGACAATATGCTCAGACATATGCGTCTAATGCATAGACAAGAGACACCACCGAGTCCCGCTATAGGTCCATCAAGTAGAGTAGAACATCCCTATACGATGACGGTGAGTGACCCTACGGCATGTGGAGGATCGTATTACCATGCGGGCGGAAGTATTGTCCATGGGGACGAATTTTCCAGTTCCGGTAGTAATGGTAGAAATAAATGTACTTCAGGTCAAACTTATGGCTACCATGGTGATCAAAATGATACAGACGCTACTGACGCCGATGATGATGATGATAACAATGATGGTGATGATGATGAAGGTAATGGTGACGATGATGATGACGGAGAAGTTACGGATGATGATGATGATGATGATGATGATGATGCTGGTGATAACGATGATGTCGAGAATGACGTGTGTTTGTGGGATCTCTTCGCGGATAAAGCGATTGATGATCATGAATCCGATATAAACGACCTTGCGGAAGTTTATGAAGAAGACGGAATGGATGAACCAATTGCGCATCAGTTGGCATATGACAAGCTTTTACCCAGAATACAGACAAGGTTCCGAAATATCTATGTCCGTAATTTAAGGTTATGGAGAAAACTGCGGAAGCACCCGATTCATCAGAAACGGATGCGTGGGGAAGACGACTTATCAAACGATGAAGCGGAAGAATCTGCCGCTGAGATGCATAAATTCTTAATAAACAGACTCTTACCGCGCGAGTACACAAGACAACCGATCAAACCTTTTGATTAGTTGATTTCGCCACCAGGGCGTACCGTTGCATTCGTTATCGATATACCCTCAGCTCTTTCACAGGGTTATGAAAATGAAATTGGCGTTTGGGTACTAGAATTGTTCCGTTTGTATTTTCGTTTTGAAACTGTCATTACTAAATTAATTAATTTGTATAAATAAATATATACTTTGAACTTTAACAACCGAAGTTGTGTTCTTCTTTCTTTCAGCCACCGTCCAGAGTCGTTTCGATATGACTTTATATGAGTGATAGTCGGTTACAACGGATATCCAGTGATAATAAATATACCATGCATAGGTGTAGCAACTGTTTATTGTTATTATTGGTTTTGATTATTCGGAAAGTTTCATTCGCCAATGACCATAAAACTTACAACTACAACAAGTTGGACAAATATCAACCCCTGAATGACACCTGTCGGGCGAAACACGCGCACTCTCTGCATAAACTAAGCCGACATCTACCACAGACTTCAACGCCTAATGACTGATTGCAATTTTTACAAATTCGGGGTGGAAATAAACGGGCTAATTCTTCCACACATTTTCGTGTTTTAATATCCGGTAGCGAAGGGGAATCATTTAGGAGAATGGTTGTCGGACTTCTTATATTCAGATTCCAATCATCGTCATTATAAACGGGCCGTGTTTCAACGACCGCATCTACGGCAAATGCATTCTCCAAACTTGGCCAGCCCGAACTACCTAAAACGTCCGTATATTCTCGTACGAATCCAACCCACGCAGAGTTGTTAGCCTATAAAAAATATACAGTTGAAATATTAAAAGTGAGCAGACATTATATTCAAATCGGTTATAATCGATCATTTACAACGCTGTTCGCTATGTACATCATTATATCGACAAAGTCATATGATAAAACGTTTCGGTATTATCTGTGAGTAAGTTGTAATAAAATGGTAATACTTACGAACGATTCTTTAGGTTCGCTGGTATTTTCCAGTAAATTCGCCATTCCGAAGTAAGAGTTTAATCGAATAATATTAGCCGTATATATCTCGAAAAGCAGTTCTCAAATAATGATTTATTTCACGGTATATCCTTTCAACTCTTATTATATGGCGATCGTATTGCATAATTCCATACCCTAATTAAATCGATATCGTTCTATAAATATAAACACCCAACATCAAATGTCGCCATACACGGATTGGAATAACCCATGAGGCCTATAGCCGATTCTGTTTATTCTATCACAACTGTTACACCGTCAACTATAGTACAGCTTCACGTGAATACATCGGTACGTTCTAGAATCAATACGATTCTGTAATTGGTAACACCGACCGTTCTACCTATACAGCGAATCAATATTTACCGTGTCAAATGTACCGTGTATTATCCAACACCAAATGTCGCCATATACCTATTACAATAACGCTTTTCTTGTAACCTAATATACGCCGTGTTTTTAAATCCTTATGAACGGTTAACGTACAAATTCGGAGAAATTATTTATAATATCATAAATCTATACTACATATATATATATTTTTATTGAAATAACTCCCTTCTTGTAAAACCGATATAGAGTAAAATATACGCCGTGTTTTGAATCGTTATTAACGATTATCGTATAAATTCGGAGGATTTATTCATAATATCATATGTAGGTCTATACTATATATATATTTAGGTAAATTGTAACTATATAATTTATTAATGTCAAATCCCAATAATCTATACAACTAGAAGTGATGTATGACGGCGGTCGGTGAGTGGAGGAGTATTTGAGTGGAGGAGTAATACCTGTGATACGCCTATACCACTACTAATAAAACTCACAAGACAGGGGTTGGGTGAGATATTTTTTTATTCAATGAATAACAACAGCAACATGAGAACTTACGCCCATGATAGGGCTTGTACATTGAAATACTCTCCGGTAAAGTCATTACGCCGTTACATCCCGATCCGCAGTCTTGGGGTGCTCCTCAAACGTCCACGACATCGACGGAGTAGGTAAAACAAGCTGTAATGTCTACTGATTAGGCCAGGTGGAGACTGAAGGGAGAGGGAGGGAATTTGGCTTAATGTCACACTCAAGTTTGTTTCACTCATATGGTGACAGTCAGTTTGGTTGGTGGAGGAAGCCGGAGTACCCGGAGAGAACCACCGCCCTTCGGCAAGTAACTGACAAACTTTCACACATGGACCAGCTGGGCTCGAACCTGTGCCGGTTCAGCGGTGTGAGGCTAGCGGTCACCAGCGAAGCGCCTTAGACCACTCGGCCACCTAGGTGGAGAATGAAAGGCTTGGTCGGCATCGGGCATCACATGTATTTTTCTGCATACGAAGTTGCATTCAATAAATACGCCCTCGTTTTAGTCATTTTTCACTATCTGGCAGTCACTTAGTTCATCGTTTTCCAACAAATAACTTGATAAGGCTACTACATTATCGCTAGTCGGTGCTAGTGGCCGTGCGGTCGTGTCAGTCAATATGTCCACATGAACAGCTGTAATAAAAGCGTGGCTGGGATACACAGGATCACAGTGATCACGTTTGGTTCTTTGTGAAGTTTTCAGAAATATGCATTCAGTATATTTATCTTGCTATATTACGTCTTATTAGTATCCGGCATCGGTTCCGGTTCAGGTGTTGAGCGAGCAAGAGGACAAGGTGAGAACACAGAACGGGATATCTGTCTATAATAACGAAGTCAGATGTCTGGAAAAGGTAGCAAAATGTCTAAGAACAAACCGGGAGATCTATCAGTATATTTGTGTACAGTTGTGCAAAATGCAGTGCTCGAAAACCGTGCACAAGACAAAAATGGCGGCGGCCATTCATCGCTTGAAAACACACGTCTACCCAGCCAATTGAAAGTGGGTCTCCGAATTTGACCGTAAGTGGAGGCTTACAGGAGCTAAAAGACTTTATTACACAAAGTATTGGAACTTCAGAAAAAAAGTTTGACATTCAGATGTGATAATATGAAGAAAACATTGAACAATATCCAGACAGAAATCAAAGAAACTGTGAAAAGAGTGGACGATGTCGAAACATGAGTGAGTGGATGTGATGACAGGTTGTCGGAAATAGAGAGACAGATTTTCAGAAAAACACAAGAGCAATTAATAAAATAAATAGAAGAATTACAGACCCAAGCAACTGTGAAAGATATACATAACCGTAACAAAAATCTTTTATTTTACGGCATCCAGACTGGAACGGAAAGTACTGAACAAAAATCTGAAAAATTTCTTCCGAACCGACCTGGGTTTAA
Source organism: Hanleya hanleyi (assembly GCA_036873755.1). Lineage (NCBI taxonomy): Eukaryota > Metazoa > Mollusca > Polyplacophora > Lepidopleurida > Hanleyidae > Hanleya > Hanleya hanleyi. The sequence goes on from JAVTVY010042515.1 coordinate 15,491, forward strand.
CCGATGAAAAGACGGCCGGTATTACGATCGCCGCGGTGCACAGGCTAGAGAAGGCGAGGTATGGCCCGATAGACGAGCGCCCACCCGGTATTATCGCAGTCTTTGTGCAGATGGAGGATAGAGACGAAGTGTTCAATGCGGCAATTACCAAGCTGCGAGAAACCGGGAAATCTGTAAAAACTGACCTACCGCCAAAACTCAAAATAAAACGTGCCAAACTGCTGAGAGTGGAATACAAATTGAGAGCAGAAGAAAACACAGAAACGAGAATTAAAACAGTAAAGCAGATGTGGTCCTGGAATCAAGAAACAGCCGTGAGTCGCATTGGATCCGATATGTTGGAGATATTGTCTGACAGTGACATACTGGTAATGTGGTTAAATGACAGTTCAATCGACTGTGATTGGAGGGACAAACATAGATGTCACAACCTCATACCAAGAAAGATTGAAGAATAAGGCACAAGAAAAATTCATAATATTAAATAAAAATTGGAACTGCAGAGCAGTAGCTACCGGGGACCAGGTTAGCATGGGACATAACGTCTCTCCCATGGGTTCTATCACGCTCTACATCTGGTGCGCATGCACTCTCTACTCCACACATGCGCAGTCGACACATTATACTCTAGGACAAATGCCCGGTGCAAGGGCTCTCGTTTAGTGAATAACCTATGCCTCTCGCCCCACTGGTTCTCCGTATCCGAGTGCTTACATGGAGCATGCGCAGTCGGTTGATTCCACACGGGCGAATGCCTGGTCCAAGCAATTTCGGTTAGTGAAACCGCCGTGTCTCTCACCCCACTGATTCTCCCTATCCCGCAATTCACAACGAACATGTATAGTGTATTCTCAGAGAATGGATCGTGTCAGATATCTTACCGAAATTACAATTCAGAGCATTTCGACCAACTCATTTGTGTTTGGGTGGCATCAGTAGATAATTCGCTCACCAGGTCGGGCAAAAGCTTTTCGAGGCTATTGAGCTATCGGTTATTAGCAGATGATCGCAGTAACTGTATCGCGTGGACGTCACAGGAAGCACATTTCGGACGCTCGAGCTATCAGCGTCATTTTCTTGCCGATCAAAACGGCAAACTGCGTCTCTCAGATCACAGTTATGACAGATCTTGTGTTGGCCTAATTGAATCTATAAAATTTCTGTTCGTGTGTCCTTTGTAAATGGGGTATATTTTACGCAATGAATATGCAAACAAGTGAATCAATAAAATAATGAATGAACCAAAACTTGTCAGCGAGAAACGTAGATTTTTATTGGTATATAATACAATCGATTTTTGTAAGAGCAGAATGGAATTCATTGACCTGAACATCCTTGATGGCCGCCAGTGTGCGTTTGTCCATTATCCAATGGGACACCGTAATCCTGACCGTGGCACCAGCCTATAGAGAGAACAGGACCGGGTGCATGGATTCGAGATTGCATGAATATATGAATATTGATCAGCAACGAGCAGAGATTTATCGACAAAGGCATCAAGGGAGATAATAATGCTGGGAGATCGGAAAAAAATCAGCATACCTTTCCCACGATAATCGCGAACCAGAGCGTACAGAAAAAATGGCCTGCCTCCTGACACCTCCGCATCGGATTTGGGGGCAGCCAATCAAACTGGCCCAGATTTTTTTCCTCTTAAAATTTGGAAAGGTTATTAATTTGCTCACCAGGTCGATGGAATGCTTTTCAAAGCTTTTCCGGCCTATTGAGCTGTCGGTTATTAACAGATGATCCCAGTAACTGTATCGCGCGGACGTCTCAGGAAGCAAACTTCGGAGGCTCGAGCTATCAGCGTCATTTTCTTGCGGATCAAAACGGCAAACTGCGTCTCTCAGATCACAGTTATCACAGATCTTGTGTTGGCCTAATTGAATGTATATGATAAAATTTCTCATTTCACTGGTTCTCCGTATCCGTCTCCTTGCGTACCGTTTGGATCTGACGTGCGCCTCATATCCGTGCATGCGCAGTCGATGCGTACTACTATGCGATGAATGCCTGGTCCACGGGATCTCCTTTAGTGAAACCGCCCTGCTTCTAATCCCAATAGTTC